>BMAV01005086.1:30118-44209 GCA_019973955.1 Trichonephila inaurata madagascariensis
CAAAGCTCAAATAAAATTATATTTAAAAAAAAACTATCCCGGTTTAAGGGAAAATGTGCTTATTAGAGCGAATATAAAACCAAATTTTTTTTTACTAATTCCATTGATAGTATAATCCCCCCCCTCCCCCATTGAGTTTCTCAAAACACATCTAAAGTAGCATTCAAGCCATCAAACAAAGAAATAGGAAGCCTCGAAATAATAACTTTGTAACGCTATTTGAGAAATACTTCTGTAGGAGTATTAAATGCAGTATATTTTCAGAAGCTCGTAAAGCCACCGTCATATTTCCACAGATATTTAGTGTAAAATCTACTAAATATTAGACTGATGTACAACCTTTCCAGTGTAAATTAAAACCTTTGTTTTCTTATAACACCATGAAAAGAATTTATTTGTAAATGCATTAAATATGCGATATAAATTATTTCTTAAAGACACATCAGTGAGAAAAAAATATTATTTTTCTTAACTTTAATTTGTGAGGTAATCTTTTTGAATAAGTAGGGGCACACACATAACATTGTTATTAAGGGGGAAAAAAAACTAAGCAATGAAAATAACAGAGAGATAAACTGATTTAAGGCTTTAATAAAGTAGTACAAGATATATATGATTCCTATATCTGTGTTGTGAAGAGTCTGCTTGTTTTTCTGCACATTATTTGTAACCTTTTAGCATTAGTAAATTCTTGATCAATGCTGAAAGACCCGTAAATTCATTGGTTTGACATAATTTTGTTATTGTTTTCATCAAAATCACCTTTTCGTCTGTTCAGTTTCTTTAATGATAAAATGAACTTGAATTATATCCCCTTTTACTCGAAATAAACAGTTACTTTAACAAATTATAAGTCTATTTGAATGCTGACTATATGTTGAATTTCATTAAAACAAGTAATATATATATAAAAAAATTTTTTAAGTCAATGCCTACAAAGAAACAACAAAGAAAAAATTTATTTTATAGCTACTTTTCTTCCCACAAATATTTACAATTAATATAAATATGTATATACATATGAAAGAATCCCAACATTAAGTGGTAATTAATTTCTATTAATTATCATTAAAGTATCGTATTGTCATCTAAAACAATCGTGTATAGAAAAATTCAGCTCAAATGAGTGCTTTAAAATAGGAGGAAAAAAACTTTTAAAGTTTTGACACAAGTCGCCAAAAATGATGCCAACGGGGCTGTGTGTATTTGCAATTCTTTAAATAATTAGTTTTAATCAATTAATTTTTATTAATTATTATTATATTATTGTATTGTCATCCAAAATAATCCTGTATATAAAATTTCAGCTCAATTGAGCGCTTTAAAATGTATTTCATTAACGATTGAAAATTTGTACAAGATATATACTTATAGAGAGAGAGAGAGAGAGTAAGCTAATAGTAGGAATTGAAAAAACGTTAAAAAAAAAATTTTTTTTTTCTTGATTCAAAACCATCATATCATACTCAGAAAGTAATTATGAAAATTACTGAACAAAACACTTCAAGAAATCGACAAGCTAAGAAATCATAGAAATTTATTGATTTCATAAGTAAATGTATGGAAATTATTGATTTATTTTTTAACAAAAGACACATTTCTTAAAGTGCTTTAAGAAGTCATATTCCCTCAATATGAAGCATGCTTTACTTGTTTTTATAATGCATCGACTTTTTTAGGACAAAGAAACAAAAAGAATTCGTCACCTGTCAATTTCTTAGTTGGTTCTTGTATAAGCTTCCTTATATTCTCATTTAGCTGATTCTTTTATTAAAAAATAATTGTACTATCATTCTCATTCAAGAATTGATTTAAAAAAAGATTAGTTGATAAATATTGATTGAAACTGTACAGAAGTGTCTGTATTTTAGTGTTTTTAATTAGAAGTACTGCATTTTTGTATTGGTGTATTTATACATGAATAAAAATAATCAATAATTCCTCTTTGAGGTAGTTTAAAGGCGGAACACTTGTAGTCATAAACACTTATCATCATAGGTTGACCTTTAAGAAAAAAAAGTCCCTTTTTAAAGATTTATTATGTCCACTTATTATATTAAAAATGTCAACTAGTTACATTTTACAACTACAGATGTTCATTATTCTTTTCTAAATGGAAAATCTTTGAAATATTTTCACAATTAAAACAATCTATTCACTCTTTCGCACTTCTATGAAACAAACATTCTTAAGTATTTAAAAAAAAGAACACAACGAAAGAAGAATATAATCAGAAATGTATTTCAGTATACTCTTCGCTAGAAGATGAAATAAAGTGTTACAAATACCTAAATATTCAAGAATATTTGAATGAAAAACATTGGAACTGTAATGAGAACTGAAACTACTGTTATGACTAACGAAGATGCCTTGATTTCGATATTAAAGAAGCAGTGTGGGAAATTGTGGATTGTTCTGGAATTTACGGGCATTTCTGTCTTTCAAGAAAAGCATGGAACGAGGCTTTTATGCTTCACATTTACAATTAAGAAATTATGTTATCCTGTTTTTCTACATTGCAACCTTTTGTATCTTTTGTATGTCACTGCGCACAACACAGAGAAGATAGATTACGCATTTATAATAGACATTATAAAGCTTTTATTAATAAATGTTATGTGGTGGATGATGTACATGCGTAGATACGCAATCAAAACCTTTTTGGTTCATGTTGCTCATACTATGTCTATCAATCTGATATCTCAAACTCGATACATGGCTCTTGTAATTAATGTATCCTTATTTGTGATATTTGTCTATCCTTTCATTATAGCAAATTCTAGGTTCTCAGAAAATACGTATTTCGCTAAGAAATTAGAGGAAATTTTTCGTCCGGTTCACGAGATTATATTTCCATCTATAGTAAGTGTACTGTACACCACGATGTGTTATTTACTCTTCAAAAACTTGCGAATTATCAAAATCAAGTTTCAAAAGGAACTGAATCTTTCGTCTGTGATTACTGTTACAAAATTGAAACAAAATTACTTGGATGTCGTGAAGGGGATAGAGATGCTGGAAAATTTGTTCTCCGTACCAGCATTTATTCTCGTTGTCAAAAATACTGCCATTATATCGATTGTTGTTATGGATATGATGCATAGAAAAAATTGGATGTCGGAATTGTTGCTGGAAGCAGTGTTGTATCTTACACTTGTTTTTGGATCAATGGGTGTATTGACAATGTATGCAGGAAGCATACCACTTGAAATGTCACGTATTAAGGTGATTCTTCTGAATAAATTGTCCGAACAGTCTAATGGAGATTGCTTACGCTTTGGAGAGAAGCAAATCAATTACATCATAAAAAGAGATGTTAACGTTCTAACAGCTTGCAATGTATTTGAATTGGACAGAGGGTTTTTACTTAAAGTACTGATTACTGTAGTCGCACAAGCAGTAGTAATTTACCAATTAGGTTTGTCGGTTAGCACTGATAATAAATCTTGAACTTCTTATACTCAAAGTATTTCTAGGGCCGTTTTTAACCTCATGGCGCTTCAAATTGTTATGCATCCTACACTATTTCCGGGGCTCCTTCAGTTACAATCTGAAATAGTTTGTTATTGTTATTAATAAGTGACTCAATACTTTTTTTTTGAATTAGTGGGAAATAAAATTTTTCTTTGAATAACAGTACTAAATGAAAATATTTATGGAAAGTTAAAGTGCATTCAAGCTTGGAAAACACACTCACTTAATCATTTTAATGAAGAAACTGTGTGTGTGTGTGGTGATAATGAAAAATATTTAATCATAGAAAACCAAGAGTTTAAAAACAAAAAAGCAAATTCAATAAAATATTTTTCCATTCTATCTTACACAGCGATTACAATGTATTAATTTTTAAGGGATAATAAAAGAATTTGAAAAAAAAAAAATAAAGAATGTTTAACACAGAATTCTGTTAAACACAGAATGAAGATTCTTCAATTTATGCCTTAACTGTATAGAGGTAGGAACTAAGCAAATAATTCCCAAATCACAAATGACCACAAGTTTCCCACTATACTTTTCGAATAATAATTTTTTTCAGTGGTCATCCTATCCTATTTACCCTGAAATATGTCATAAAATAGGAATGTCGGATATTATCACTTTTGTGGAGGCTAATTTTTGTCATAGATTATTTCTTGTAATGGCTCCTAAGCCCATGTATGCAAAGAAATAAAATTAGTAACAAATTGCTTTCTGAACTTATAAAATTATTTACAACGTGCTTCCCGAGAAATTGCATATTTTTTAAATTTCCTCATGTGATAAGTGCCACTCATGTTGAAAAGCATGGATTTAAATATTAGTGTTCTTATAAGTTCCTCAGAGAACGTGAGCCTGTTTTGCGTGCATATGTATAGTTTCCTTTTACAAGCTTTTTTTTTTCCGACACGCAGAATCCCTTGGTTAGATTCATGGAACCTCAGGGTTCCACGGAACAGAAGATAACTGCTCTAAGCCAATGGTCTTCAAAATATAATGTGTTTTCGGGAAACCCCATTCCACTATTTCTCTCTCTCTCTCTCTCTTAGAAAAATATATCTTAAAATACACTGATAAAAACAATTAAAGGGAAAAATGCTTTTAAAAAAAAGAATAATATAATAAACACCTTTTCGCAAATAAAATATGAGATGAAAGCTATGTTCTTCGCGGACACCTCTGCCTAGAAGTAGTCCGAGATGTCATAAAACAGTGGCGCTGGGATCGCCTTTGTGTAGAGGTACCTCCCTGAAGCTTGTAGAGTAAGAATGTTTTTTGAAACATCGTAGCTTAACCCAATCATTTGTTTTTAAATTTTTTATGCTTACCCATCGTTAATAGGGTCAGTTGTTGTCGTCTCAGAGATGCCAAAAGATGGCGGATTGTTGGAAGACTCGCGGTGGGCTAGTCACAAGCTATCTGCTGTTGAGACCTCGGGGTTTCGATAAATGTGGTGTCCACTCTGTAGAAACAGTTTATAGAGATAGGAACAGTGATCCTCCGACCTGGCCAAGACCACAAAAGGCAAACAATGCCGGCTCAAAACTATTATTTAAAACTTCTGGTTAAAAAGATAATGTCCGTGACAGAGAGAGCAACACAACTGTATCACAACTTGTATGATGCAACAGGAACATCCTTTTCATGGATAACAGTCACCCAGAGACTTAATGTAGGTGACTTGTATGCCAGGCGTTCTGTAGTCTGCATCCCCTTGACTGTGAACCACAGAAAAGATTATCTAGCATGTTGCCAATAACACTTTTCATGGATAGAGGATGATTGGAGACAGGTTTTCTTTAGTGACGAGTCACGATTCAGTCAGGACAGTGACTCGACATGTGTTTTCATTTCGAGATAACTCGAATGTCGATATCAGCCCTCTAACGTTGTCGAAAAGGACCATTATGGTCGATGTGGTCTAATGGTCTGGGCAGGCATCATTGCAGACGGCTATACCGACCTTTATGTGTTTGATAGAGGTACTCTGACAAGTCAGCGGTATTAGAACGAGAGACTTGCACCTCATATTAAATTTTTCCTTGGATAATATGAACCAATTTTCATTTTTATGAACGACAACGCACGCCTACACAAGGCTCAGCTGTTGGACGAATATTTCCAATCGAAGAATATTCAACGATTGGAGTAGCCTGCGATCTCGCCCCATCTAATACGTGCGCATTAATCCCATCTAATACGTACGTTAAGTCCTTGGACACTCAATTTCAAATAGTCAGCGGTACTAGAACGAAAGCCTTGCACACTGTATTAAATTTTTCCGTGGATAATATGAACCAATTCTCATCTTTATGAACAATAACGCACGCCTACAGAAGGCTCAGTTGTTGGACGAATATTTCCAATCGAAGAATATTCAATGATTGGAGTAGCCTGCAATGTCGCCCCATCTAATACGTACGGGGCGTCCTTGGACGCTCAATTTCAACTCGAAGACCAGCTCCAAAGACCATCGATGAGCACAAGAGTGCCTTGTTGCATGATTGGGTGTGGTCGCCACAGTGGTTGATAAGGACCTGGTAAACGGTATGAAACACCGATGTGAGAGTTGTGCAGCTATTAGAGGCAATCATACACCCTATTAGATATGTTTTTCTCTTATATATATGGTGTCGGCCAGCTTCTGTGCTGGACAAGTGACAAGTTTCCTATAATTTAGGTTAAATGTTGTGCCCATTTTTGTTTTTTCATATATTGGTCTTATATCGGACGTTATTTTGGCCAAGTATAGCTTTATTTGCTTTGTTAGTTTACTTTTTATTGCAAAGAAATCCCAATTGTTCCTTTAATTGTTTTCACCAGTTAAATATTTAAAGGAGATCAACATGCTATTGGCCCTTTATGTAAAAGCAGTTTTTTAAAAGAACATATATTTGTTAATAAAAAATTTAATGTAACTTTGTTGAATTTATTTGCATACATATTAATTTGTGCTTCAAGAGTCACTCATTCATCCGTTATATTTAGTAATTGACATACGTGCTTGAATTTTTTTTATACATACTGTCGAAATCTAGGTTTCTTGAAATTATCTGCAGTCGAATTTCATTTGTTCCTAAATTTTGTATTTGTAGCTACTCACGTTGATAAATATTTTTCACTAAAATACTTTGTTCTGAATGCCATTAAAGTGTTTATAGCTGTGTGAAAAACCTGTGTCTTCTGCATGAATTTGCAACCTAAAACTAAAAGCTATTCATGCTTAAATTTAGCTTAGAATATGAACAATCTAATAGGAAGTACATACAAAGGGAAAAGTTTTATATAATGTTTTTTTTTAATATATTGTTGAGAAACAGTTGTAAAAATTTGTGTGTTAATAATTTTCCAATTTCCGTGCCGTGATCTCGGGTTCGAGTCTCGAATCTGATTTGAACCCGATCCGTGTCGTTTAGTCATCTGCAGTTGGCAACACCTTAAATGCAACTGTGGACGTGTTATAAATATATAACTACAGCTGACGAAGAATAGATACAGCTTTATACATGTTCGAGGGATAAGCGTATCCACGAGATCGGGGCCGAATGATTTTTCTTTAAATACTTATTATATGGAAGTATATTTTACGTTTACTACAATGGGTAGTACCAGGTTTTTGATTCTGAATAAATTACTTTTAAAAACCTGATCTCGTAATAATACCTGCCACCTGTACGAATTATTTTGGAGAGAACAATTGTAATAAAAGTTAAAGAAGTGTTACAAAATAAAGTTTTCACACACACACACACATTTATAAATACAATTTTTTCAGTTTTAATGACTGGAATGAGTTTTAGATACTTGTAGTTATGTGCACACTTCATAGAGAACATGTGTGTGAATCTATTTTGTGCATGCACATTTAAAATTCTCTTTTTGATTTTTTTTTTACTGTGGAACCCCTGGATATGCCTTACGGAACCCAGGGCTCCGTAGGATACAATTTTAAAATCACTGCTCTAAGCTAAGGGTTTTTACCGAGGCTTATGCATACCCTTGGGGGAGAGGAAGGATTTGTGAGATTATGAGAGAGGAAAAACACTTGATAGTTTATATTCTATCCAAAGACACACACGAATCATGTACTTTCTCTTCTTAAGCAAGGCGATGTGATTAAAGAAAATCCTCCCCATAAAGGTTACAAAGATTGTTCAAGTCAGCAAATGAAATATTTTCGATTTTATGTTATACAAATTAAATGTCCTTGCTCCCGCAGTTATTAATTTTTATTTAAATGTTCAAACCCTGTTATGTCGTAAGTGTAATGCAATTATCTTGACTGTTATATAAACAGTAATATTTCTGCTGAAGACTCACATTCTACAGGAAGGGAGAGCTCGTATTATAAAGTTCATAGGGATAACAAAAAACTTTGAAAAATTTTAAGAATCCTTGCTCTAGATAAAGGGTTCCTAACCTTTTCTGGAAACTTTACAAAAAGAAATTACTCTTGTTCCTTAATATTTAATTATTTGATTTTAATTTACTTTACTCTCTGGAGCAACACAAGAGCTATGGTCAACTGACCATGGTCAACTGACGAGGAACCTGAAACCTGAGCTAGCACCTTACTCGCCAAACTTGCAACTGATGATTGTGTGATGCTTCATAGAAAAAGTAGCTGAAAATAATTATCACATACACTTGATGTGTGTTGCGCGCGACTAATGGTGCACTTATTGAAACCTGGTGGTAAATGTTACAAAAAAACAAAAAAAGAAATCTTTGGTACTTTCTTTACAAAACATAAAAAACCGCAAGTTCGTCATTGTTTTTTCCCCTTTTAATTATTTCTTAAAGTGCAAAGATACATTTGAGTGAGTGAGTGATTATTAACGTTGCACTGTTCAGCTACACGAGGGCTTTTGGCGACGGACCTCGTAATTTTGAACTATGGTCAAGTGACGTGAACGACACCTGAACTGGCACCCCCTCTCCTAACTACCACACCACACCAACGGGAGGACGTTTCAGCTCTCGACATATTTAACGAGCATCGCTCTCTTACACGACGGGTCTTTAGTGGTACTAGGCTCGAACTCGTGATAAGCCAGCCACGATCCGATAAAGATATATCTGGGATATACTGCATATTATGGAGTCGTCAAACACCTGTAATAACATTCATAGCTTCCATCAATGTTAGTACATAAAAGTAGTATCAATGCGGACGGCCGAAAAGAAAATAGTGGTAAATTAGGAAATTTATGGATTGATACGTTTAATTAACACAGTTAATTAATTCTAGAAAATGATTTCTCAATATTGTACCCAATTTCTAGCAAAACAGGAAGAGAATGATCTAGATCAGGGGATTGCTTTGGCGCCTATAGCTTTGGGTGGCAAGCCAATCTGCCAAAATGATTTAGTGTACCATGCACTAGGAAATATTTGAAACTCTTCAATTCCCGTAGCAAGGCATGCAGAGTTAGGGGATAAAGATCAAGAATACAAATTCAGAGATTTATTTTATATTAATTATGCATTATTTAACGATATTTATTAACACAAAAATAAGCAAAAAATGTAACTATTCCTTCAACATAAACAGAAACTGTAAATATACTATGCACTTTTTAAACATATTTATCAATATATAAGAAGTAATAAATATAAAATAAAAAAAAATATAAGTATTCCTTAAGTATAGTTAAATAAAAGTTAAAATTAATTACAAACCTTTTCTCCCAGCATCGCAATGTTTAATATCGCAATATCAGAAGTACATTTAACCCGGAAGCGGTCACGCAAGGCACAGAGTCTCCACAGGCTCACGAAATTGTTAATTCTGGAAAAACTGTTTGTTTGTCGATAATGACCATGACGGTATCCTTATAAAAGACAGTCTTCATGGAAACTAAAATGTATTTGTCACATATCTCCCTCTTTTTTTGGAAGGGGCAAACGGTTTTTTTTTTTCTTTTTTTGACTGAGCTTTCCGCTCGAGCACTTTTGTTCCAAAACATATTCTATGAACATGCTACATTTTCCCCCTGTAAATAACTTAGTGGTTTTAATTGCTGTGTTGTACGACTTATTATGGTTAGTAAATGTAAATGAGTAGAATATGTATAAAAAAAGAAATAGGCATCTGTGATCTCGATTGAAGGAAGTTGAAACTGATCAAGCAAGGGAAGAACCTGTGTGCTGAAATAATGAATATTAATTATGATAGCGAAAGTAAATTTGAGAAAAGCGATGAACATGAAATGTTTGAGAAGAAAGGAAAATTTCCAAATGCTACCTAAAGAACAGGGCCGATCCTAACAGGTGTGCATCGCACGCGAGCGGCTAAAACAAGGGGTGGCTGCATATAGTTCTATCGATCAAGCAAAATTTTTTATGAATTTCTCAAAATAAAACTTACAATAATTCGAATAAATATGATAAAATTTTAAATATTGAAAAGTCAAAAAAAAAATAAATAAACAATAAATAATAAGTCCCGATTTCCTGATAGCATAGCATAGTTTAAGGCATCCGACTACTTGCGACATTTTTTTTTAAAAAAAATGGAGATATGGAGATTTTTATGTGGTTTTTAGACTTATTTATATATAGTACATTTTTTAAAAAAATACTCTAAAACTAAGAAGAAAAAAGAAAGTATCATAACTAAAATGGGAAAAAATGGGTAAAAATTTTCAAAAAATTGCTTAAATAGGGTCCATTCTGTACAAAAAGTTTATGAACAAATTTTCAATTTTTCAATTTTGATGTGTTGTTTTAATATTCATTTTAGAAATGACCTTCAGTATAAGAGATGTTTTAATTTTTACACAAAAACTAGAGCCTTTTATCTTTGCTGACAGTTAAAACACTTCTACTATTTTACAGAATATGCACACAAAAATTTCAGCTAATTATTTTCAAAACTTTTTGAGCAATCGCTGTCCTCTTTTGAACATTTAAAAGAAACACCTTTCGAGTAAGACGCATTTTAAAGTATGACATGTTGTTTAAAATAGTGGCATCTGTTTTTACTAAAATACTCGTAGTTTTTGTTCTAGTGAATGGAAAATAATAAACGTGGCATTTTTATAAAGCCAATAAAAGGGCCTATAAAATAAAATCAAAAAAACTTTCGGCAATTTTTGGTAAAATTCACTACTTTAGGATAGTCGGATACCTTAAGAAAAATAGAATGTTAGTGCACAGTGCGTTGGTGCATTATCCATTAATGTATACTCTTTACACACATCCTTCATTTGATAGCAAAATTCGCCGCAATGTAAAAGGTTTTTTGCTTATCAGCGGCACTGGCGCTGCACTGTGGATAAATGATTAACAAAGGCTGCTCAAAAATTATTTTTGCGAAAGTTGATTTGCGAAGATATCTAATATGGTTAATATTACATAAGACATAGCAGTATTTAAATTCGATATGCATTTGGGGAAATTATAAAAGTTTTCAATTTAATAATAACCTTACAATTTAGAAAAACAAAATAGAGAAACAATGATTTTTGTGTCTATGGTTTTACAACGCTTATAAACAATTCCCATTTTCCTTTTTAGAGAGAGAGTAAGTGTTATACCTCTATTAAAAGGTAGTTTTTTTTATTTTATTTAATATCTAGCAATTTGAGAAAAAATCTTGCAGCTTTTTTTACTTAAATGATTTTCATTACAAAGCCTTCTTGAGAAACACTTCAATATTCATATAGTATTATTAACGTTAACGAAGTTTGCCGAAGCTCTAAATTTTATTTTACGTTATAGATAATGGTACTTCAGTACTATATTTTAAAAAATTGCGGGTTCTGTGCGATTTTTTTTTCAAAAAGCCCTAAATGTAACAAGCTGCCATATTATCTAATAGACCAGTCAAGAGATTCACAGCATAGCACTAAGAACAAAAATAAAGCAGATATATATAGATAATAATTAGCTTTTAATGAAGAAAACATATATTAAAAGCTAATCATGATCTATAAATATCTGCCTCTAATATGAATACTCCATCTCCTAGTTGAAGAGTAATTTCATATCGACTCGTCCACTTAGCCCAGGCATGTCAAACATGGGGCCCAACAGTACATAAGTTGCGGCCCACCGTGTGACTCTTTTTAAAAAAACATTAAAAAAATATCACAAACTTCAGATTTTTTAAATTTTTTTTTTTCATTTTGAAAATTATTTGAGGTGAAGTTTTTTAAATTTACTACATATTTATTTGATACATTTTCTTGTTATAAAAGTAATACTATTTGATTATAAAAATAACCTTTAAATTAAAAAGTACATTTTATTAAAATGTTTGTTTATTTTTACTATACTACATAATTTTTCATTAATTTCTTAAATGCATTTATGCATATTTTTCATAGATGTTTTTCTACAGTAGAGTAAATTTCCAACAGAGAGAGATCAACTTCTCAGTATACTGTATAAACCGTATTTCTTCCACAATGTAAAGTGGTTACACTAAAAATCCGTGTGGTTAACACCCCGTTGCATGTTATTTTCCCCCTTCTAAGCCATTCTCTTCCCCTCTATCCCTTTTGGTCAGTGCTCTTCCTGTGGGTAGAGGGACTGTCCATTAAAGCCCCACTCTGAAATCGGAGAATATTAGAAAGACAGTGTAAATATACTTATGACTTAACAGATGGCATCACAATTTATCGCGTGTGTGACTTATATTCATGTTTCTCCTTCTGTCTTTGGAGTGTCCAATCAGCGAGTGGTAAAAGTGTTATCAGAGGTAGTCACAAGGCAATCAAGACAATGTGCGGAGTCAGCTGAATTGTTTGCAAATGAAAGCATATATATTTTGATTTTAATTTATAATAATCTAAAAAATTATTTAATAAACTACATTGAGTAAGAAAAGATCAATTTAAAAGGAACATCGTAATTTTCAAGAAAAATGGGAACTGCAATATTTTTGTGTCCAAAACAAGAATAAAATATTATGCCTGATATGTAAGAACTCTATTTCAGTTGCTAAGGGATATAACCTTACAAAAAAACCACTATGACACAAATCATAGAAAAAATTATATATGTGATCAATACGTTTCAAAACTTCATGAAGGAAAATTGTTGTAATTGAAATCAACTCTTTTAAAAACAACAAAGTGTATTTACTAAATTTGTTAAAGACAATACAACTGCTGTAAAAGTTAGTTATATAATATCCCATTTAATCGCAAAAACACAGATCGAAATCATTTATCGAAGGGAAATTTCAAAACGAATGCATTTAATTAAAGAGGCAAAAGTATCATGTCAGCACAAATAAAAAAAAACTAAGTTTAAATCTAGCTATAGCAGAGTTGATGAAATATCCGAGAATTTGGGAGATCAGCATTGTGTTCAACAATATCAACATTTTAAGCCTCTTCGATTGCAATTGATGAAAGTGCAGGTATTCGAAATATCGCTCAGCTGGCCATTTTTATTCGTGGATGTGACGTTAATTTAAAAATAAATGAAGAACTTTTGGGAGTCATGCCTATACACAATACAACCCCTGGAGTTGATATTTTTGATGCATGTATGGAAGTTTTAAAGAAGTATAATTTACCTTTGGAAAAGTTGGTTTGTCTTGCAACTGATGGCGCATCTACCATGACTGGTATCACTAAAGGAGTTGTTACAAGATTAAAAGAAACATGCAAACAGCACGGTAGCAAAAAGTTTGAACATTTTTATTATTTACCAACAAATGCTGTGCTTCAAAGTCATATATATAGGACATGTTTTAAAACTGATTACCAAAATTCTAAATTATATTCGAGCATCTTATAGATTTAATCATCGTCAACTCTCTTCAATTCTAGAAGGTATATAAAGGCAGTACACCGATCTACCATATTACATAGAAGTTGGATGGCTTTTGAGTCATAAAGGATTTTTGAAATTGCTAGAAGAAATCAAAATTTCCTTGGAAACAAAAAATTACGAATGAGCTGAATTAAAAGAGGGATAATTTCTAAGGCACCTGCCTTTCTCAGTTGATATCACAAGTAGTGTTTCTTTCAGGGAAATCATAAGATTTCCATACTTTTTGTATTCCCGGGAACGATACGGAGCTGTGAAATAATCTGAGGTAGCTAGTTTTGACTTGACTGTGAATTTCGACCTCTGATACAAATTTTAACTAACTGCACTGTTGCAATTTTTCGATCATTCATACCGAAATTCCTTGGAAGGAGAAATGTTCGTTTTGAGCCCCCAAAAGTGGGGTAAGAGTTTAATATGAGAAACGTAGGTTTGGGGAGAATTTTTGCAGCTTGGTGTAGGAGAGTAAATACATGAAATACTGATCAGTTCCTGTCTATCCGTCGAACATCGCTTCGTTAACTAAAAGTATTTAGTTTTTAAACGAGCATTATTTCGTAATCTATCAACATGACTATTTTGATTAAGTTCTGATATCTTGATTTACATTGATAACATAAGTACTTACACTTAAAACTGTTATTTAATTTACTTTTAAAAAAAAATTCCGATACTTGTCTTCATTAGAAATGATTTAATCGAATCAGCAGTTTGAATAAGGGAATAAACGCCAAAAGTATTATAAAGGGAGGGGAATTTTAAAAAAAATTGAAACTTTATTTCTTATTTTTCTTAAGGTATCCGACTACGTTCGGAACCGTGATT
>BMAV01005086.1:44309-56386 GCA_019973955.1 Trichonephila inaurata madagascariensis
TAAGGACATTTTGACAAAAAAAAATATTTAAACACAATATTTCGGCAAAAAATTAACTTAGAATAACCTTTTTTCAAAATGTTCTCCTTTTGTGAAAAATAGTTCTATTATAATAATATTTTGCCTGTATATAGCTCAGACTTCTGTACAGGGGTTCAACTTATGATTTTTGAAAAATTCACATTATTTTCAGAGTTACAAATAATTGAAAAAATTATCGGCGTTTTTTTCTTAAAATTTCTCCCCTCTGTTGTTGTAAAACATGGATAAACCCACTTCTAAGTTATATATTTCAAAAATTCTAGTTGAGCCTCTGTACAGAGGTCTGAGCTATATACAGGCAAAGTATTATTAGAATAGAAGCATTTTTCGCAAAAGGAGAATATTTTAAAAATTGATCATTTTATGTTCATTTTTTGTCAAAATATTGTACTTAAATAATTTTTACTGTGATACTATTCTTAAAACAATTTTATATACATTTTCTAATCTAAGTGACACTAAATATCATAAATATTATCCATTTATACGTTTTTGCAAAGTCGTGGTTTCGAACGTAGTCGGATACCTTAAATCAAATTTTTGTGTGATATTCTTACATTAACATTTAATTACAGTCGAACCTCCCTATTGCGAATTTTTCTATACAGTGAACTTTTTCCTGGAACCAAGAACATTTCGCGATTTTCTTCGTAAAATAATCTCCCAATAGCGAAGTGCATTTTCTATATAACAAACTTTTTCTCTTGTGATTCATTTTTTTTTTTTTCCCTGTTTTTAAAATATTTTTTGACATTTCAAATTATTTTCACTTTTAACACATTTTATGGTGGTTATAAATCCTGAACTCCTTTTAATAGGGACCTAATTCGCCGAAAGCAATAGAATTATGCGAACACACTACTAAAAGAAAATTAGAGCAACATTAATGTGAAGATGAGCTCGGGCTCTCGTAACTGGACCGGAATTAAAAATTACGTGCTTAAATGCCAATTCTTCTCGTATCTCTTTAAAGCATGACGTTAGTAAGCAATAAATCACACATACAACCATACAACTACACAAGTTGTTCAACTCGTGCCACATATTATTGGAAATGACTTCGAAAATGAATTTTATGTGCGTCTTGGCTTTCTGATGGGGAAATTCAAACAGTTAAAGACGAAGTAATTGATTATTTCCTTTTGGACAATGGCAACAATATTATTCAATCCGATTTATTTTTGTTCAATAGATTGCTGTATGTTATGATATCGTCTGATTTTATATTGTTTTTCTAGTTGGTATATGTAGTACTTGTTTTATTGTTGTTTACAAAATGATGGCTCGAAAATTTGAAATAACTTTTTGGAATTCAGCAACATGGACCTTGGAATAAGGAAATTAATTATAAAACACGTGTTGAAACCTCAAATATATCTTTTAAACTTCATAGATATCTTTATCTAAAATCGGTTTCCATTACCCCTTTTAAAATTAACGTATCCATTCGAATTATAAACATTTGGAGTACCATTCGAAATATTAAACAACAAAATAGAAGACCTAAGAGTATACTTCAACTTCGGGACATTCTTTAAGAAATATAGTGGGTATTAATTGTAGCACATTTTCAAAAACTCGTAGAATGCAAGCCACAGTCATATTTTTATGAATCTTTACTTAAATGTTAGATTTACCATACATTAGACTTGTGCACAACATTTCAGGTTCTCCAGCGTAAATTTAAATCTTTGTTTTCTTATTACGCATTAAATAACCCTCAAAAAATAATTCGTAAATTGATTCAGTATATAGTATAAATCAGCGTTTCTCAAACTGTGGGGCGCGCCCCTCTTGGGGGGTTGATAACTGTACGAGGGGGGCGCGAGCCTATTGAAAATTCAAAAACAAAAGATTATTCAAAAATTATTAATTTACTGAAAGCAAACAAGCAAAGGGCTTTCTGATATAATAAAATATAAAATGCACAGGCACACGGATATAATATACTTATAAATGTATCAGTACTGTACAATATGTATTTTATCATTAACTTAATAATACTAAGTTAAGAACAAGTGTGATAATTACCAGTGACCCCATGGGCTTGTATTAACACTTATCTTGATAATTTGTACGATTTATAATTAATTCCTTAACTGCCGATTAAAAGTTACGCAATTCGCTCCCAAAAGTCACCGTTTACCGTGGAGACGCGCGTAATTTGATGTTTTTTGGGGGGAGGGGGAGGAGAGAAGAGGAATAAATAAGCAAGTCCTCTGAAATAAGTAAATCCTTCCAGAACACTGTCAAAGTCCTTTTATTGCATTCCAAAGCCTTCGCAATAATTGTATGGATAACAGTGCACAGAAAATATCTTACTTTGGAAAGACGTATACATACGTCCAGAAAATTAATACTTTGGCTGAGCGAGACGTTTATATGCGTCGGTGGCACATAAGAGATTAAATTCGTATTGTTTCTTTAGTGTCAAATTATAGTATTATTTAATTCAATACATTGTTATTGCATGGAGGGGGGGGGGCGCGATGAAAATGATGATTGAATAGTGGGTCGCGAATAATGAAAGTTTGAGAAGCACTAGTATAAATTACTTCTTAAAAACACATCAGTGTAAATTATTGTTTTCTTAAATCTAATTTGTGATATAGTCTTCTTAAGTAACTTCATTAAATCATAAATTAATTTATATGGTCCACATTTATGCTAAATTTCACTTTTAAAATGCGCTAAATTTTTTTGATGATTCAAAATTAGTATATAATGCGTAGAAAATAATTGAGAAAACTGCTGAACATTTCAAGAAATCAATAAGCTTAAATAGTCATGAAATTTTATATATATATATATATATACTAATTTTTTATATATAAATAGAGAAACCATTGATTTATTGAACTACTTTGGAGACATATCTTAAAGTGCTTTAATGCATTTATTTAATCAATATAAAGTTGTTGTTTTTTAATTTATTTTTAAATGCATTGATTTTTTAGAACAATGGAAAAAAGTCAATGCCTGACTCAATAATTTCTCCCTTAGATCCTGTACGAACATCGTTATACATCCATTTTGCTAATGCTTTTATCGAAATTAATTGTATTATCATTTTTATTAAAGTGCCATCCAGGTAAAGAAAGGTAAGAACATAATATTGATTGAAAGTGAACAAAAGCATTATGATTTATAGCAGATTTTAACCAGAACTACATCCTTGCGTGTGTGAGTGTTAATACATGAATAGAAAACAATCAATAATTCATTTCTAATGCAGTTTTAAGGTATAACACAAAATACTTCATCGTCATTGATTAAAATATGAGAAAAAGTTTCTTTTTTGAATATTTCTATCTTATGGTCTAGTTTTTTTTAAAAAAGATTAATTTAAATATATCTTCTTGTAACGTTTTACAACATTTCCACTACATATGTTTAATTTTTTATCATAAATAGAAAATCGTTAAATCGTAATCACATGCGCACAAGTAAAATAGTCTATATATATTTGCTCTTTTACACTCGAAGCGAGCCAAAAATGAAATTCCGAAAATCAGCAAAAAGAAGAGTCACCAAGAATATGGTTCAAAACTTTTTCTAGAGAAAAATAAGCTGAAAGAAATGTTATATGCCCATATACATTTAATGTTAATCGTATGAAAAACATTAGAACCAATATGAGAACAGAAATAACGGTTATTACTAGCGAAGCTGCTTTAATTGCTGTTTTGAAGAAGCAATGTGGAAAACTGTGGAGGGTTCTGGAAATGACGGGAATATCTATCTTTCAAGAACCTCATCGAAAAGGGTTCCCATACTTTTTATTTACGATACAGAAGCTATGTTATCCTGTCTTCCTCCATTGCAACCTTTTGTATCTTCTGTATGGCACTATTCACAGCAGAGACAAGATAGACTATGCATTTATGATAGACATCATTACACCCTTGCTAATAAATGCTATGTGGTGGATGATGTATATGCGTAGATACGCATTCAAAACGCTTTTGGTCCATATTGCTCAAACTATGTCTACCAATTTAGTTTCACAAACTCGATATATGGCTCATGTAATTCATATATCCTTATTTGTCATATTTATCCACCCTTTCGTTATGGCAAAGATTATGTTTTCAGAAAATACCGAATTCGCTATGAACGTAGTGGAAATTTTTCGACCCGTTCACGAGATTATATTTCCATCGATACTAAGTGTAATATATACCACGATGTGTTATATACTCTTCCAAAACTTGCGAATAATCAAAATTAGGTTCCAAAAGGAACTGAACCTTTCGTCTATGGTTACTGTAACAAAATTGAAGCAAAACTACTTGGACGTCGTGAAGGGGATAGAGATGCTTGAAGATTTGCTCTCCGTACCAGCATTTATTCTCGTTGTCAAAAATATTGGCGCATTATCGATTGTAGTCATGGATATGATGCACAGAGAAAACTGGATATCGGAATTGTTGCTGGAAGCAGTATTACACATGACACTTATCTTAGGATCCATGGGTGTATTGACAATGTACGCAGGAAACATTCCACTTGAAATGTCTTGTATTAAGTCAATACTTCTGGATGAACTGTCCAAACAATCTAATAAAGACGGCTTACGCTGTGGAGAGAAACAAATCAATTACATTTTAAAGAGAGATGTTAACGTTCTTACAGCTTGCAATGTATTTGAATTTGACAGAGGATTCTTACTCAAAGTAATGATAAGTGTCATTGCACAAGCAGTAGTTATTTACCAATTAGGTTCGTCGGTTAGCTCTAGTGGCGTAACGAACACCCCCACAACTCCCGCACCGTAGAGAGGGAAGGGCCCAAAACCTGACTTTGCAGGGGGGCCCTAATATTCTCTGTTATACCAGTGGTCAGCTCCAATAATAAATCCTGAATTTCTTGCTCAAAGTATTTCACTTATTTAGGTAGATTCCTTATTGATGTTACCTAATGATCGGAAAGTGCTGTTGTTATGATTTTCAAATATTTAGCAATTGATGTTTATTCAAATGCAGATTTTCTTCATTTCCATCAAGATTCATCTTACTACTAAGCATGGTAAAAGGAATAGATTTTGAGAAAACAATATGTTATATCAGCAAGAAAAAAATGTCTTCAGATTACATACGCAAAATAAATAACTAAATTTACTAAAAATCGTTAATTATAAATATTTTTTTTAACTTGAGACTAATTTTATGGGCTTCCAGGAACCCTATGTCCAAACTAAGTTTATAAGATCTTTACTAACTCAGATTTATAGTTTGAAAAAAATATTCTAAACTCTCTTTTCTTAAATTGATTTTGGCCATGGAAGCAAATAAGAGCAAGAAATGTGGTATTTATGCATAGAAAAATAAATTGTTTGTTTCAGTAAACTGTAAATGACTTTTTTCAGAACACTTTCTGACCGTGCAGAAATCTAACCTCTCAGTCTTGATTAATGAAGAAATTGTTCGCAATTACTTTTTTTATGGAATGGAGGAAAATAGAAATAGAAATTCACTTTTTACTTGTGAAATGTTATTTCATACTTAAAAAAAAAAACTATTCTAAATAACATTTCATTCATCAATGTTATCATCAACATCTAATGAAATGAGTCTATCATATAAAAGAATAATAATAATTATTACTATTTGAATTTCTTCAGCCGTTAATTATTAGAACTCTATTTGGCTTTCAAATAATTGAGATAGTATATTAGTAATCGACGACTGGTCGTAGATGTGAACTCGTAGGTGGCATTATTTCTGTCGAGACTTTGATTCAAGTCCTGTTGTCTCTCGACTATCTGTCAAGATTTTAATTCCTCAAGTAGGCATGGTGTAGAGTAAGGATGTGGCCAACCTTTATAGATCAACGTGCCAGTTTTTCTAAAGAAATGTTCAATGAAGTATAGACGTGCCATAAAATAAATTTGACTTGCGCTTATTGGGAAAATAATAACACTAAGTACTAACAACTCAAAGCTCTTTATATACTAAAAATGCCTTTTGCACTCTATAGTTGTAAATGTTTTAATTATACGTGAAATTCAAATTATAAAGTAACAATTAATGTGACTTCTAATGCTGCAGATTGGATGACAAATTACTTATATTATGTTTGTAAGATGTTACTTTTAGTAAAATGCATGCTGAATTGGAGTTATCTACCAAACGATTTCTAAGCAATTAATTAGTTTTGCTGTGGTTCACTTTTTTGATAAGAGGATTTGTGATTCATTTCAAAATGCCATTTTACCGACGATGTTCTGCATACTACTGTTCCAGAACATAACACACACCGCTTTGTCGCTTTTACTAAAAATGTCATATTTCTAGATTCACTAATTTTGAAATTCTCTCTTACACTTACTATTTTGAAATTTTTGTTCCTTTGCTGAATTAGCCATGTTAAAAATAACAGTTAAAAAGCACAAATATTCCATAAATAAACTTTGAAATACAGTTGTGTCAACGAAATTAACTATGCTATGCTTAGATAAATTTTACATTATAAGCTATTGTAGCCCATGACGTAACTAAGGCAAGACTATAACAAACGAGTGTGCTCCCTGCCACCCTGCGAGCGATCACTCGAGTTTGTTCGTAATACTTCATAGTGAACTTTGTTATTTTGAAATAAAATGTGCAACCCATTTTTATTGCTGACGTGCCCAAAATATTGTGTCGCGTGCCATTGATAGCACGCGTGCCACTGGTTTGCCATCCATGGTGTAGAGAAAGAGTCGGCAACCTATGGCACGTGATACAATTCACAGTGGTACTCTGCCCTAGTCTGCAAATTTGCCAAATTTTGAGTAAAAATTGACAAAAATTTGTCCATTGTAAATTTGATAAATTTTTAATGGACCTTATTTGACAAACATCTTCAAAATTATGGAAATTTACAGAATTAGAAAAAACCTGAAAGATAACTCTAAAGATAAATTTACAGCCATTTTGTTAATTATTGAAAGTCATTGCTGGAGAGGTATAATTGTTTAAAGAGAGAAAATTACATATACTCTGCTTTCAGCTTTTAGTTCTATATATCAAAGTAAAATATTTTCCTCACATGAAAAATATTTCAAATCCTCAAAAAAATTGTTTAGCATTCGAATACTCACAATTGTAGCGAAATTGCGAGTCCCACATTATACCCCTAATTTTACGATATGAAAATAGAGCGGTGCAAACACTAGTTTCACATTAAAATTTTTATTTATCTTTTTATTTAAATGCAATGCAGGGAAATATATTTTATGCTGTCTATTTCTTATTTTAATAAATATTTTCAAAAGGGCATTAATATATGTACAGTTTTAATTTTTTAAAATTTTTGTTAAATAAATAGTTATATTTTAAGTTGTTTATTTTTATGTTAAGATCTTTAAGGTATCCGACAACGTTTGGAACCGTGATTTTGCAAAAGTGTATAAATAGATAATATTTATGATATTTAGTGTCACTTAGATTAGAAAATGTATATAAAATTGTTTTAAGACTTTTATTACAATAAAAAATTATTTAAGTACAATATTTTGGCAAAAAATGAATGTAGAACGACCCATTTTCAAAATATTCTCCTTTTGTGAAAAATGCTTCTATTATAGTAATATTTTGCCTGTATATAGCTCAGACCTCTGTACAGAGGCTCAACTAAAATTTTTGAAATATATAACTTAGAAGTAGGTTTATCCATGTTTTACGACAACAGAGGGGAGAAATTTTAAGGAAAAAAACGCCGATAATTATTTCAATGGGTGGTAACCCTGAAAATAATGTGAATTTTTCAAAAAAAAATAGTTCAGACTCTCTGGAGAAGTTTTTACTTTGTATAAGCACACACACACACACACACATACAAAATATTATTATTTTAGAAGCATTTTTTTATAAAAGGAGAATATTTTGAAAAAAGGTTACTCCAAGTTAATTTTTGCCAAAATATTGTATTTAAATAAAAAAAATTTGTTATAATGTCCTTAAAACAATTTTACACATGTATTCTAATGTAAGTGACACTAAATATCATGAAAATTATCCATTTATGCGCTTTTTCAAAAACCACGGTTCCGAACGTAGTCGGATACCTTATAAATGATGCAAATTAATATATAATAAAACTGTAAATCTAAATTATTATCCTTTATTCTCTAATTCTGCATGGTATTATCACGGGAATGGAATTGTTTTAAAAATGTCGTACTGTGTGGCACGCTGCATCATATTGGTAGATTGATTAGCACATCTCAGCTGAAAGGTTGCCGATCCCTGCATTAGACGAAAAGTGGATTTTAAAAGACAATCCTAAGCGTAGAAAAGCATGGGTTGATCCAGGTCAACATTAGTTGCTCAGATCATCCAGATCAACATCAGGAGTTGCCGATACCTGGTACAGAGGTTTCAAGATAATGGGGGCCTGCTCAGGTATCACCTATCTCAATTGACCTAGGTTTAGAATTACGAGATCCATCTCTAGTAACTCTTGCACTGTTTTATATTGATTGTTTATCAACTTCTTACTTGGGTAAGACGCCCCATTAGAGCAACCGACCTCGTAATTTTGAATCCCGATCAAGTGACGACAGCTGCTCCACTAAACTCTCCACGCTTTTATTCTAACGCGAGGACTTTAAATCTCGACAGATTTAACGTTCATTAGCTTCCCTGCACAACGGGTCTATTGTGACAACAGGACTCGGACACGCAATTCGATGAAAATAACACCGGCCATCGGTTCGAGATCTTAACCCACATTAAAACATACGTTATTCTAGTGTACAAAAATATAGGAACATAATGATATAAATGAACATCAAAGTCCATAATGGTTAGCACGGATATTCAGACACTACCATGTAAAATTATTATTATTACTATGTACAATTATCAATTTACGTATTTAAATGATGCAGTAAATTCTTTGACTAATTCTGAAGACAATGAACATTTAAACTTATTATTTTGAACCGAATTATATCATCATAAAATAATATAAGCAAAAAATATATAATTAAAGCACAAAATATTCCAGAGGAATTGGTATTTCTCTAATAATCGTTATAAAATTAATATTTGTAACTAAAATTACTCTAGTTTTGAATTCTGTCACATTCTGAATGATCACGAAGGACATTTGTGATGGACCTCGTAATTTTGTACCAAAGTCAAGTGACGAGGACGGCACATGAGCTGGCACCCTGTCGGCCCCCCCGGTGAAAAACACTTCCACACCGCGCCAACGGGAGGATTTAAGGACTCAATGGATAAAAAGTTTATCAACCCGTCTACAAAACGGGTCTTCAGTTGCACTAACCATCACACGGCAACGGCAACAACCGTGGACTTAAAATTGTTCCAATAGCAAATTACAGAATTTAGTACAGCTTCTTCTTTTAAATGTACCATGTTTTTCTTTTTATGCGTATTAAACCTATTTTTCTTTCAGATCCTACAAAATTTTATGCTATGCTTCCTAACAATCATTTTCAAATATGTATATTACCTTCTTTGATAATAATTGATGGGTTTACTTTAATATTATCCTTTGTAAAAACTCGTTTATTTATTTATTTGCAATAAATTACTTAAATAAGCAATCAACCATCGTTTCGAAATAGTTTTATTACATTTTAAAAACAATTGTTAATGTAAAAATCTATTATTTAACAAAGAAGTGTAATGAACCTTTGGAAAGATATTTATTGAACAATCTATCAAAAAATGTATCAGAAATTAAGACTTCAAAATTATCTGGATCTGTAGTCAGAGAGAAATAATTAGAAAAGAAAACAAATTAGAATTCTTTTAGTTTGGTTTATTGCAGTTAAAAAATCCTACGGTCAATTTCAAATGAATTACCTTTCTTTCTAAATGATATTTAAATTATATATATTTGTTTCCAGTATTTCTGTCTCTCCCAAAATCCATCAAAGTCCAAGGATTTGTTGAAGACTGAATTTCTTTATCAGACAAATAACTAGTTAATAATTCATCGGGTTTTTGAATGATATTGTACTGTTCTTTGATTCAGTTTGACCACTAATATTATTTGTGACACATTATCGCTAAACATTTTACTTTTACACCTTCTGTGTGGAATAGAATCTTTTAAGTGTAGCACGAAATGATTCAGAGGTATCTCTTAATGCACAATATAAGAGCTACAAAACAAATAAATACATAAACACAAATTTTATTATGATTTTTTTTAATATTTGCACCCAAAGAAAAACGAACCACACAAATCAATACCAGTAAAATCAAAAACATATTTTTAATAATACCTTAATAACATATTTCAATGTTTCTTACCATTTGGAAACTAATTAAGTATCTTTTTGAATATTACTCGCCCCAGTCTATGCAACATCTACATAAAAATCTCTGAACATTATACAAGTATTAGCTGTTTTCGGAAAATAAACACCTTCGTCAAGAATAAATTAACTTAGAGTTCTGTCAGCTAGATGTGGTGCTGAAGTAATCGCATAAGTTAAGTAAAAAGTTTCATTTTTGTTTCCAAGATTAAATTTCCCAAAATATTCTCCAAAAATCACAAAGTTGTTGTTGCATATGGTTTTATTGGAGGGTCGATCCAAACATGTAAAACAGCTCAAGAGTATCTCACAAAAACAATGATAAATAATAAAAAAGAACAAACATTTAAAGAAAGAACCAGGACAAATTAAGATGAGAGCAAAAGGTAAAGTTAAAAATTTAAACAACAAGAAAAGGAACTTAAGAGATGTATAGTCTTTACAAAGAGTTCATGTGAAAGTTCTCGCATTCCAGTACTTATCTCGCCATGTTTTTGAGAGTCTTAGTCTAGTTCTGGGTCATATAAGAAGATTCTCTTAATTCAAGATGACCGAATTACAAATTTGGCATATACAAAATGGAAGGAGGCTTATTTTATTAAGGTATCCGACTACGTTCGGAACCGGGATTTTGCTAAAGCGTATAAATGGATAATATTTATGATATTTAGTGTCACTTAGATTAGAAAATGTATATAAAATTGTTTTAAGAATAGTATTATAATAAAAAATTATTTAAGTACAATATTTTGACAAAAAATGAACATAGAATGACCATTTTCAAAATATTCTCCTTTTGTGAAAAATGCTTCTATTATAATAATATTTTGCCTGTATATAGCTCAGACCTCTGGACAGAGGCTCAACTAGAATTTTTGAAATATATAACTTAGAAGTGGGTTTATCCATGTTTTACGACAACAGAGGGGAGAAATTTTAAGAAAAAAAACGCCGATAATTATTGCAATTGGTTGTAACTCAGAAAATAATGTGAATTTTGCAAAAATCAATATTGAGCCTCTGTACAGAGGTCTGAGCTATATACAGGCAAAATATTATTATAATGGAAGCATTTTTCACAAAAGGAGAACATTTTGAAAAAGGTTATTTTAAGTTTTTTTGCCGAAATATTGTATTTAAATAAATTTTTTTGTCAAAATGTTCTTAAAACATTTTTATACATGTATTCTAATCTAAGTGACACTAAATATCATGAAAATTATCCATTTATGCGTTTTTTTAAAATCATGGTTCCGATCATAATCGGTTTGATTAAGATGATGATTTAATTAACCTTAAGATGATGTTCCATGCAATCATGGCCCGATTGCAGTCAAAATTTACCACAGACTCTTTGCGGGGCTTTTATCAAAACTTTTTTCAGGTGTCTTGAACGTTAGCCTATGATTTGCCTGTTGATTTTGCTGCCTGGTCAGATTTAAAAGTATATCCACTAATTTCTCAAAAATATGTTTTTTAAGTCCTCGGTTCTGAATTAGTCGAAAATCACTACATTTCAAATAAATCTGTCTGTATATCTTTTTGACAACTGCAGTCATTATAATATTGTGAAAACAAAATCTCGAAAGAATTCGTATTAAATCGTCTTGAGATTTTATATAATTAATCAAAATGTCATTGAGAAAAACACTTGATGACGTTTATGCACTCGCTTCAAAAACTACCCGATTCGTGATTAAACTCAAACAAATTTAAAACAAAAATAAATGTAATATACAACAACGTTGATTCTATA
>BMAV01005086.1:56486-88307 GCA_019973955.1 Trichonephila inaurata madagascariensis
TTTACTTTGTATAAGCACACACACACACACAAAATATTATTTTAGAAGCATTTTTTATAAAAGGAGAATATTTTGAAAAAAGGTTATTCCAAGTTAATTTTTTGCCAAAATATTGTATTTTAAAAATTTTTTTTTGTTATAATGTCCTTAAAACAATTTTACACATGTATTCTAATATAAAAAAGTGACACTAAATATCATGAAAAATATCCATTTATGCGCTTTTTAAAAACCACGGTTCCGAACGTAGTCGGATACCTTAAATGATGCAAATTAATTAATATGTAATAAAACTGTAAATCTAAATTATTATCCCTTATTCTCTAATTCTGCATATATTATCACGGGAATGGAATTGTTTTAAAAATATACAACAACGTTGATTCTATAATACGCAATCTGTTGAAAGAATGAATTCCATGTCTTCAAGACTAGTGTTCCTGTACGTATTCATTATATATTAGTCTCTAGTTCTCAGAAAAAAATGTCTTTTTTTTAATGGGATTTATAGACTCTAGCTTAAAGTTTTGCTGTTCAAAATTCTTTATAACGAAAATGATTTTACATAATGTTAAACTTAAGGCAAATGTGGAAGGTTTGAGGCACGTTTGATAATATCTCAAAAGGGTATGGCACATAAATTTTTGAAAAAATATCGATCTTCACTTTTTTTAAAAATATTTTCTGAATGTTCAAATATTTCTGTTTAATATGTTACATCGCTTACGAGAAAGCGTCAAAAAGTTCCTGAGATTTCTAAATAAAATAAAACAAACAAAATTTAATTTATTGTACTTGTAACAATTTAAAGTACATGATTTTCAAAACACAGTCTCATTTTCATTCATACACTTTTCATAGTATTACGTCCACAAAGTATAGTTTAGTTCCTATGTAATGTCGCTAGAAGGTGTTCTTTCCTCTCTTGGCTCTGAGCCTAGCCTTTGTTAGAACGTAGTATTATTAATAGTTCTTAGATGAATGTAGCGAGCGCATATATATATGGTAGTACTCGAATGCTTCTAGTTCCGATATAGTTTGGAAAATAAAGACTTTATTTACAATCCGTCTTTCCTTTTTAGAACTATAAGACATTCATCACATAGAATTGTTCAAAACACTTCTGGGGCCCTTTTTGAGATAACTCCATCAACTGTCCCGTTGCATCCTCCATTTCCTTTGAATTCCCGAAATATCACTCCTTCAGTTTCTTTTTCAGCAGGGGAAACTGGTAAAAATTAACAGAACTAGATCATACGAGTAGGATGAAAGTTCTCTGAAATATAGTAACATTATATTTTGTGAAGTAATTTTTCACCAATAAGGACTGATGTGCAAAGGTGTAATCATGGAGCAAAAAAATCAGCTCTCAACCTTTATTCAAAAATTCATGAAGAATGCTGAGAACAATTTCATCCGATTAATCATCGATCGTTAGAAGTCTGTTCTCATGAATAATTTGACGAATCTCTCAATGTCGTTCTCAGTGGTAATGTCGATGGCTGGCCGTAGTAAGTATCGACTTCGACATTTGTGTAGCTTTGACAAAAAAATTTTTACCATTGAATACTTGTGATTTTTTTATTATTATTATTGCCTCTCTCTTCCACATACTTTTTTTAACATCTGGAAATTCTCTTAAAGTGCTTTACATTACTAAATGGAAATTTATGACTCCTTTGATAGGTTGTAAAGGAGGAATAGAATGCTGTGCAAACCTCCTAGAATGCTCCTAGATTGCATAAAATGCAAACCTCCTAGAATGCTGTTGATGAGTTGTACATTTTGCTGTTTAATTATATTGTATAAATTGATACAGCACCTGCTAATTATTAACACTACGGCTGAGACAAAATCATAGTTCAGATCTGTTAAACAGAACTGCATATCGAAAATGATGATACTTCGTACACTCATAAATTATGAAATAGGCTTTATTCAAAAAAATATTACATTAATAATAACTAGAACGTCCGGGATTTCGATGACCCTTAAACATCCACCAGAGTCATTTCTACAACGTGATATATTAAATATATAAAATAATTGTAATTACTAAATAATTGCTAGATACTGTTCAATAGGGTTTAGCTTTAAAACCTTTTTTATTTCATGTAATTATCTTATATTATATGACCCTTTATATCATAGAAAACCGTAACAAAACAAATTACTTAATCTTGCAAAAAGAAAAAAAACAATAATATTCATAAATATTAGTATAATAAACAAAATCGTGTAATTTTTTACCAGAAAAAATGAATTAACTGGGTTAAAAATGGGAAGTATGATAAAAAAAATACTCCTCTTTAAAGGATAGTGAAGCCAGAATATTATATTAATTTTTCATTTCTTTCTATCTGAAAAAATGTTCCAAATTCGGGTCCTATTCTTTAACATTAACTGAAAACAGCCTTAATTTCGCACTTCTTGCGTTTTTGTGAATTTGTATATATATATATAATTACTTTAGATTCAGTATTTACTTGATTTTTCAAATTTCTTGCACTTACGTAATTTGAACGTAATAGCAGATAAGCAAATGTTATGTAACGAAACACTTAGACACAACGATTTTAGTATAGCTGACTCATTTCCACTGTGAATCCAATAACACTGCATTCAAGCTCAAATAGATGTGCAATATTACTTCCGGGTGTTTTTTTTTACTAATGGTATATACTTAATAAACTATATTTTGCTGAACGACAGCTATTTATAAAGATAAATCGCCTTGGTGTCGAAACAACACCAGTGGACGTTCTAAGGTTTTTTGGTTGTGTAAAATTTTTCCTAATTAACCTAGAGCCTCAAAACCTTTTCTGTGTAATCATTATGGAAGATGATTAAAAGTCACTAAATATTTTCAAAATCCCTGCACAAATATGGAAAGGAGAACAAACAAAACAGGCTCCGGTGTCTAATCGACACTGATAGACGTTCTAGTGTTAAATGGCTTTCAAAAATTTTGTTTATGATGTCCTTCTAATATCTCAATAAATAAAATGACGATAAAAGAGAATTGTTCGTAATTAATCGCGCTTAGTATTAAATAAATTTTACTGTTACCCTATCATAAGAAAAATCTTATTTTGAATCAATGGCAATTGCTACATCAATATGATTTGAAATACAATAGAAAATTTGAGTTATAAATTAGGATTAGTATATATATATATAGTTTTTAATAATTTTTCACGGTAAAAGTTCTAAGGCTTGCATCACAAGAAAAAATTGACAAGCAAAATAAATGTAAATGGTATTGGTGAACAGTAACAAACAGAATGTTTAAAAAAAAATTCATTTGGAAATATGCAAACCCGTAAAACCTAATGTTATTACACCATAACATCGTCCTGTGGTTGGTATTGTTTTTTATGTTTTTTTTTTCTTGTACATAGTTAAATCGGACTGCAATATCTTTTTTTATCAAGGGTACATGAATTATTATTTGGACATTTACTTCAGGTCTGTTTCTCCTTTCTCTCATTTTCATTACTACATTGTTTGTTTTAGGACGCCCTAATTTTCAACTCAATTTTTTATTCTTATTTGCTTAAGTCAATGCTTCTCAAACTTTTTTTTTCAATATTTGCTTCACAGTATTCGATCATTCTTTTCATCGTCTCCCCCTTCATACAATAACAATTAATTGAATTCGATAATACTATACTTTGATGCTAAGGCTACAATACTACTTTAACCTCTTAAATGCCCGGCGTATATATACGTCTTTCCGAAGTACGAACTTTTCTGTGCACTGCTATTTATAAAATTATTCCGATGGCTTCGGAGTACAATAAAAGGACGTTGACTGTGTTACAAAGGATATACTTATATCAGAGGATTTCCTTAATTATTCATTTTCTTCTCCCCCCCCCCCCCTCCCCAATGCATTACATACGCACCCCTGCGAGGTAAACGGTGTCATCGGGAGCGAATCGCGTAACTTTTAATCGGCAGTTAAGCGATTATTTATAAGCCTAACAAAAAAATTATCAAGATAATTGTTACATAGAATTTTTGTACATAATTTTATATATGATAAGCTCTCGGGGTCACTGGTAATTATTAAACTTGTTCTTAATTTAGTATTGTTAAATTAATTATCAAATACATTGTGCATTACTGATACATTTATATAAGTGTATTAAATCAGTGTAAATGTTAATTTTATTTTATTATGTCAGAATGTATTTTGTTTGTTTACTTTCAGTAAAAATTAATAATTTTTTTCTAAATAAGTCAAATTACTAATTTTAGTAAATTAATAATTTCTTTTAGTTTGTTTTCGGCTTTTCAGTATGCCCCCGCTTTCCTCTTAGAATTATCACGCCCTCCTACCTAGGGGGGACATAGTTTGAGAAACGCTAACTTAAGTGCTTGTGAAAAATCCAAAAGTTCCCTTTTAAAGAAACTTAATTTTTAACCTAAGAAACGTAGTATAAAAATGTGACAATTATTTATTCATAACTACAGATATTTTTATTTTGCACTTTTTATAAAAGAGGTTGGCATTAAAATGTATTCGTTTCTCAGAGTATTTATGTTATTTTATTTTAGAGACAATCTTTGCCAGCGGTCGTCAAACTTTTTGACCTCACGGACCATTAAATTCATAATTTAAATCCCGAGGACCACAAATACGATTTTTTAAGTGTTAAATATATTTATAAAAAAAAATGTGATCTAAGAACACACATAAAATGTATCTAGTTAATAAAAGGAAACTATTAATTGTAATCAAATTATGAAATCTGAAATGAAAAAGAGAAATTTAGAAAAGACAAACTAATTTTATCCCAATAAATATCAAATATGCGCATGGTTAAGATTTATGATCATACCTGTATTAAAAAAACACCAATATTCAAAAGAAAATACACAAAAACCTCCTTAATATAATCCAACTAATATATTGAATATATTTTAAGTTGAACTCACTATGTCTGTATATATATATATAAGCCCACCTTTAAAAGCTTCAACTGATATATGTATGCGATATACAGAAGAGTTTGAAACATTAGAAGAGTGCGAAATGAAACTAGACAAAACATGTAGTAAAAACGATGCAGCTATAGAAATACGACGTATTTACCGTGGCGTTATTCTATGAAGTAGCGTTTTTATAACTTTTCACGTATTATTATTAAAATTGAATTATATTTCAATGCATCTTAAAACATAACTTAACGTTATGAATAAGTATATTCTACATTTTTCTGGGGACCAGCGAAATTTTATCGCGGACCACCACTTTGGTGACCTCCGATCTATGCCCATTTTTAATTTTCTTTATATTATTTCTGTCTTGATATCTCTAAAGACCCGTCGTGTATATGCGCTAATGCACGTTAAATATAGGGTGAACCCAAAGTCTTACCCTAATTATAATATTTATTGGGCTCAAACTATTAGAATTAGGAATATGTTTTTTTTTCCGATGGATTGTAAATATTATTGTGTCGTTTTCGATTGGGATGAACCCCACCCCTCTATTCACTCTTAAGTTTTATGGCTCCGACCAGATGTTAAGTGACAATTGCACGTGGCCATGGGGTCATTGTTTATTGTTTGACCTCGGGCAAACGCCGACACCCAAACTGGCAGTCATAATGGCCAAAAGAGAGCCGGAACCCCATTGACAATAGGCGAAGCCTGTATGAAAGAATCCTGTCGCCTCGGCCGGTGTCGAGAGAATGCTATTATAGAACACAGGTGGTGTAATGGACAAGTGTGTCCAGATGTTGGATAAGAATGAGGGTGCCCTTAGTTTCCAGATGGACCAGGAGTGTATTTGTGTGTGCCGCACAAATAGGACACGAATGTGGCCCGGGGACGAGGGCACACTTTTGTGGCCCGCCAATGAGAAGAGACGAGGGGCGTGTTGTGGACTCGCCCCCGGTGTTTAAAAGGGTTTTTTAGGAGAGAAGAGGAGAGCCCTGGATGGAGAGAACTTGAGAAGAGCCCTGAAAAAAAAGAAGACTTGGACGGTGGAGTATAAAATGACAGATGATGAACGCCGGTGCCGTTGGAGAATTGGAATGAATAGATTAAAGAGATGAGCGAGTGCCCTTCGGGAAAAAGGATTGACTTTCCGTGATATAGACTATCTGCACCGGCTTGGCGTATAACTTGGATTTTATTGCTTCATGTATAGTATCCTGAGAAGCAAATAAATAATACTTTAATTTTAAAAATAGGCTGTGACGATTTTTTGTTTGTTATCTACTCACGACGTTACATTATTATAATTTTTTACAAGGCCATTTACCTCAGTAAATGTCAACCAGAGAATGTCTACGCAATATTCCAATTCTCGCTAAGTGTTTCCTTATTCACACTCGGCCTGCTACTTCTAGGAAGATCCTTAACGCTGCCTATATTTCTTCAAACATTTCATACCATCGCTTTATCGATTTTGCACAAGGACAACAATGCATCAGGACATCCATAAAAAGGTCGAAATTTACGATGACCATTAACGGGAGGTTTCGTTTCGTGAAACCAAAGCACAAATTGAAATTTTCTCCCGAATCGACGCCATTTCAGCAAAAAATGATGTTTTTATAAATGTTTCCGGAGTCACTCTTGAAAGGACATTCGCGCCATATACCTATACACACATGCACAAGACACCTGACCTATCCAATGATACAAAATTTACTATATTATATTATTACGAATTTTGTGTAAAAAGTGTAAATAATTTGTATTTGGATGTGTAATGCATTTATATTACTCTGTGTTATGTTTATTTTATGTTAAAATTGCACTATTCACAAGCAAACGCCATACCATACGCTATAGTGGCGATTCAATGAGAACTTGGTGAAATCTTGGCGATAGAGCCAAGTTGGCATCATTTTTGGCGACCGAGTTAGTGGCCGATTTGGCGACTTTTGTGACCATTTTGGCGTCATTGGTGACCCTCTGGATTCTTCTAGAAATTAGTGTATTTCTCGACTAATTCCACGCTCTATGACGCGTGCAGATTTTTCTGGAAGTTTCCTCCGGGTCTATAAATAGAGCGGGGCTAGCCGCAACTAGTAAGTCTTGATTCAGCCAGCGATTAGTGAGCATTGTTTTGATTACCGATTAGCTCGACTGTGCTTGTGAATAATCATTTACATACATGTATTTTAAACACTGATAATTGTGTTTGATTGCTGTTGAAGGTGTGAAGACCTTCTGAGATTTACTCTGTGAATATTGCTGCTGAATCCTATATTTAAAGAATTGGATTTCCGATAACAAATTTGCATCGCTCTTAAAGAACTGTTATTTTTCTTGGTGACTGTTTTGCATAAAATCCTCGATCCCGGATCTTCTTAACAATATTAAATGGTTACTTTGCGATGTGAATTTTTATAATCAGAGCAAGACTTTTGGTTCACCTTATATATCAGATACGAGTCCTCTCCTTAGTGTAGGATGGCTGTGGGAAAAAAGGATATCGTCTTCTCATCTGACGTAGTTCAATATAATAGTTATTAGTTAAAATTTTACCAGAATTTTATTTGACGAAATACCGTAAACATTTTTTTAAAGAATAAATACACATATTTTCCCCTCTCATAATTTCATTAAAGATAAGAATTTCAAATCCCATATTTAATTAATTTGAAAATTTAAATTATGTTTATCAATTATTTATAACCAATTATTAATTGTATTGATTGAAATTTATTCTTGGTAGGAATATATGCGATTCTCATTTGTCCATTGGATCACCCATTTCTATTTACGCCATAGATAGATTTTGGTAGATCTATCTCCTGTCTGATAGATGTGTGTGTGAAATGTTTTGTTAGACAGGGTAGTAGCTACTGCCGTATCATGCGTATCAATGATACGGGGCCTCAAGCTCCGGGGGCCCTAAAACACGCAGGCAAAAAATCGCAACATGTTAAAGGGCCACTTGCAAGGACCCCCAAAGAACTTTGATACAAGGCCCACTCACAAGATTAGCTACGCCACTGTTGTCAGACAATTTACATGCCAAATGACAGTTTAACTTGTTCATGATTAAAATAATTTACATTAAATAATTTTAAAAAGTTAATATTAAATTTTTAAGGAATTAAAAAAGACCCTAGGCCAGTGCTTCTCAAACTGTGGGGCGCGCCCCCCTAAGGGGGCGTGATAATCCTAGAAGGGGGGCCGCGAGCTTATTGAAAGGTCTAAAACAAAAGATTATTTCAAAAAATTATCAATTTTTTGAAAGTAAAACAAACAAAATACATTCTGTCATAATGAAAAAAAAAACACATTTACACTGATATAATACACTTATAAATGTATCAGTACTGCACAATATACTTTATAATTATCTTAATAATACTAATCTAAGAACAAGTTTAATAATTACCAGTGACCGTACGGCGCTGTTGGTTATATATAAAATTATATGCAAAAATTAACACTTATCTGGATCACGTATGGCTTATAATTAATCCCTTAACTGCTGATTGAAAGTTACTGGATTCACTCCCCAATGCCACCATTTTGCACGTATGGACGCATGTGTATTTGGGGGGAGGGAGTAAGGGAAAATAAGAAAATTCTCTGAAATAAGTAAATCCTTCTCAAATAATGTTAAGGTTATTTTATTGCATTCCAAAGTTTTCGAAATAATTTTATGGATAGTAGTAAACATATTTCGGAAAGACGTATATATACGTCTGGGGCAATTTACACACTGGCTGAGCAAAATGTTTATATAAGTCGGTGGCTATGAGGTTAAAGCCGAATTGTACCTTTAGCGTCAAAGTATCGTATTATCGAATTCAATACTTTTTTATTGTATGGAGGGGGGCGCGATGAAAATTGTGATTGAATATTGGGTCGCAAGTATTGAAAGTTTGAGAATTACTGCCCTAGGCAAAATCTGGAAAGTACTAGAAAAAGTCGAAAAATCAGACAAACTAAGGTAGATGGAGCTTCACTCAGTCAATCAGGACGCAACACAAAGACTAGGTGGAGAAATCAGTAAAAGAAATTTTGAAAGCAACCGCTGTGAAAGAAAGCAAACTAATTAGTCATGCGGGAACTACCTGAAAGAAAAAGATATTTGAAAATAAAAATCTTCGAGGATTGCTGAAGAAATAGCGAAAAATAAAATAAGAATATCTCTGGGTCTGTGAATAATGATACTGAGAGGTAAAATTGAATCATTCAAAGTAGTTTTCAATTTTATTGAAACATTTGATAAAAAAAATTTCATTATACATTCAGGAGTTGGGTTGGTAGGCACTTCTGAGATCTTCAGTTCTTATTTCAGTCAGTGTAATATTAATAATCAGAAGAATGTAATACTTAAAGATAAAAATATTTCAGGTCTTAAAGGGATAAGATTGTCTAACCCTCACAAACCCGCACGATCAGGTGAGCTGGATTTTACCCTCCTTTAGGTACGTGAATCTCTGAGATTCATACTAAAAATAGCTTTGGTGCTGCGTCCACATGTTAGGTTAGAAAACTCTCCTCCTTCTTCTATCTTCCTTTCATCACTCGCCCTAGGATTCAGTGTCAAAGACAAGGGCGATTTTTTCAAATTTCGAGTGAAAGGGGCTGTTGAATCTGAAAGATGCAGCGCACCCAACATCGTCAATTTTTATGACTTTGTACTATTTCGTTAATTTTAATTTTTTTTTCTTGTAAAATAGTGTAGTTTTCAGTTTTATACGAAAATAATTCGTAACAAGTATTTTGTAACTTCTGTTTGATAGGGTTATATTTTTTCTTCTGGGAGTTGAGATATATCTAAGGAATGTCGCGCGCCTATCCCGTGACTGTATTTTATTCAGACCTCTCTCAATGTAGCTGGAATAAACTCCCTAAATATCTGTATGGGAATCAGATCCTTGCTCACATATCTAGGAAAACTAGATCACGAACTTTTGAAAGATCACCTGTGAAGACAGTTTGAGTGTAACATTCACATTCCTCGTTCATTTTGACTAATGATTAAAGAAATATCTGATATACAACGCCCCATTCAAGACGAAAAACCGAGAGGAACATCACCAGGGACTTGGAAAAGCAGGTACTGTTTCCTCCTGTCAGGACATCAAGAAAAGATTATTAAATCTTCGTAATGCATTATACGAAAAGTCCTTGTCCCTTAAACATTGTAGGTGTTTTTAGGGAAGACCGCAAATAGGCATCTTAAAATGTAAACAGTGGGGACACGGTAATAATTAACCGTTATCTTTTCGATGTTTTTTCGTATAAATATCTCTATTCCCGAGACTTACTTTATTAATACTACTATTCATCCTTTTCAATTGCTTATTAGCATCTAATAAATCTGGGTGAGTGTGTATTAACTTCACACAGAAAAGTAACATGAAGGCAATGACCGACAGCCCTCATAATTTGAACCTCAGTCAAGCGACGAGCACGATACCTGACCTGGTACTCTTTTATCCAAACTACGACACCACACCAACGGGAGGATTTTGAGCCTTGGCAGATTGAACTGACGTTAGCTCCATTACACGGTGATTCTTCAGAAACTTTAGGGCTCTAATTCGTAACATACTAGCTAGTAACCACAACTACTAAGTTACCGTAGTCTTCTAATATATCGGAGAAAAATTATTAGTTAGCGAATAAAGCTGATTTCACACCAAGGCGTACAAACGTTGAGTGTCAAGCGTCTAGACAATCAGAGACTTCATCTCGGGCGAAATGAAGTCTCTGATTGGCTAGACGCTTGACACTCGACGTTTGTACGCCTTGGTGTGGATTCAGCTTAAAGCCGCATTCACACCAAGGTGTACAAACATCGAGTGTTAAGTGTCTAGCCAATCAGAGTCTTCCTCTCGTCCGAGAAGAAGTCTCTGATTGGCTAGACGCTTAACACTCGACGTTTGTACGCCTTGGTGTGAATGAGCCTTTAGTCACAGAATTTTTTTATGAGTAGCAACAAGTTTGTTTTCAAGAAACGTAAAAGTGTGCGATCTTTTAGAGCTTTGTGCCTTTTTAAAACTTTTTTCTTTGAATTTATTCTTTTACTTATTCATAAATTTCTGCTTCATATGATAAATGTACTACTTCTTGACGCTTTCAACTATGCAAGAATATATTATGTATTCACTCACGCTTTCCTTATTTTCACCTATGCTTTGAGCTGGTATCTGGCAACTCTGGGTAAAACAGCAATGTTTTCTATTTCCATTGTGAATAAACGCTGGTATTAGAAGGTGGCAGTACCCGGTATTTTAGAAGCAAAAAAATAGTGATTTGATGGACCATGTAAGTAATACTTTTTTATTTATGTGTGCATTCTTCGCCAATCTTTTATTTAATTCATTTTATTTTGCTCAATAGCTGTGACTTTTACGGTAGAGATCAAAGCGTGTTCTTAAGAATGCGATTGTATCGTATCGTATTGTAAATATGCTTCTATATTTCTGTAAGGATGGTTCCTTTGAACAAGTTTTTAAATTTTGGGAAATCTTTTTTGAAATTTTAAGTTGGCGAATTGAGTTTGTGGACTTAACTCTAACTATTTTGTATAATTTTAAAAAAAATAAATGTTTTTCTTATTAAATGTTCACGATAAATCTTTTATGTAACTGTAAATTATTAAGTCATCATAACTCCCGAATAGTTTGTTGCAATGGCGCCATTTTTAAGAAAATTTTGTAAATTTCTTGTTAGTTTATTCGTTTGGTTTTTCACAAAGCGGAAAAAGTTTGAAGATGAGAGAAAAAATTTTCTTCATAAATACTACAACTTGTGTATTGTTGCAACTTATTTGCGACATGATACGAAGCGAAGTACATGATTGCCGATTCAGCGCATACGACACATGCAAAATTGGGGTTGCTAACTTGACGAGTTATCTTGAACGTTGGCGATTGTTGCGACAGTACGTAGGTACAAATAACATTTGATTACTTACAGAAGACTCTAAAATGTTGATAATTTCCCTTCAGAATTTGTAATATGATATCAGGTACAGTGTTATTTGCTTAAAAATCACAAATTTTATACATTAAGAATTATTAATGTTTTAAGATTTCTACACCTTATTTATTAATATAATCAGCAGAGTGACTGTTTTCTTTTCACTAATTTGGATATGTTTTTCTTCAGTAACTGCTTTGTCAATTTCTTTGCAATGGTATATCTGTCACAGGAAAATGATGAAATTAGGAATCTCATCAAATTCCTAGGAGAGATGATCTCGACGGTAGATGTTAAAATAATATCTCTTCAAGGTGATTTCTCTGATAAAAGTAAGAGATTTGAATGAATCCCTGAGCTGTTTCAGTGAAATGATACAAAAATATTGTCGTGTTTATTTAACAAATATGGTGCATTATTAAATGTAGATGTAAGTAATACAGCAATAGTCAATGAAATACAAATAATTTATTATAAACTAATTAACAAATAATTAGCAAATTAAGCTGGTATTTTTTGACGTATAACATCTTTCCTCTTGGTTGCTTACACACTAAAATATCAATCCCTATGTTAATCCTATGGTGCCATTTTTTTAAAGATATGAGGTTGATATTTAGAGGATCGATAGTACTACCTGTATGGTTAGGAAGTACAAGGACTCAACTCCCCCCTCCCCCAGGTGTCTCCCCCTGTATAGCATTGTGCCAATGCAAATCCTGACTAGTTCATTTCATCATTTCACTGAAACAGTTCAGGGATTTGATAAAATCACTTACTTTCTTTAGGGAAATGACATTGAAAAGATGTTATTTCACATCTCCCATCAATGGATAATCTCCCTCAGGCATTTGAAGAAATTCCTGATTTCGCCATTTCCCTGCGCATATCCAGAAGCATGTATGTAGCCAAATTGCATCTGGGTTGTTAAAGTGTAGATTAGTGTACCTGTGCACAAAATTGTCTATTTTTTGGTGACTATTGTTTCGATATGTATCGATAGCTGTTTGCAGGTAGCAAATTGGGAAATTCCAAGCTAAGAATAATCTAAGATGCAAATTCCAACATTCTTAAAAAAAATTATGGTTTAAAGTGTAGAAGTCAGGTAAAATCCTAGGAGAGCCCACACCCTCGGCGACAGAACGAAAAAAGCGCCAGAACGAGATGGCGCCAAGCGAATACAGAGAAATAAGGTGGATGCTTAATGAAAATATATGTAAACAATACAGAAATTAAACATTTAAGATTAAAAAAAAATATAAAAACAGCACTTACTTTCTTACTGCTGATCTTTTCCAAGTGGAGGGTACAGCATAACAACAGACTTTAAAAAAGTCTTGAAGGCCTCATAGCTAAGTGAATGATCATGTGAGCGCCGCCATTTTTATTCTGCGATGTAATGGTCGAACATACCTTCGGTGTGGCTAGTGCAATTTCGAAGAAAGCGTTTTATTGTCGACCAAGTTACATCATGTCGATTGTTTCATAACTCTCACATTCATAACTTTAAGCAATCAATCCTTCCTTCATACACTATTCAATCAATTCTTTCTAACCTTTCGCATTCAACAAAGTAAAAAATTCTAAGATATATTCCTTCACACACGCAACCATTCCAGCCCGGTTCCCCAAAACAAAATGAAATTCGAAATGCCCGCTGATAAAATATGAAATTTTCAGAAATAGTTAGGTTTAACATATCTAGTGTATCAAAGTAGGGTTACCAAGATGGCACAATTATCGCCAACCCAAAAAAATTCGCGCCAAGGGTGTGGGCTCTCCTAGGACTGAACCTAGAAGTCAATTTTTTGGCGACCAGAATTGGTCGCAAAGCAACTTAATTTAGTGAAAGATGTTCCAAGAATTTACAGAATGGAATTTTGCAATTAAAATAAAGAAATATTTCTAAGAAATAAAAAAGATTTCTGCTAATTTTGCCCTAATTTTTTTTTAAGCAGTTGCCAAAAAATTGACTTTGCTAAAGGTCCCCCATTCAACACTTTAACCAAATGGCAGGTACTTGCTTACTATTGCAACAATAAAGCCAACATTCAAAAACATTCCTCAAGTTGGCTACCCAATTTCGCATGTATCGCAAGCGCTGAATCGGCCACCATGTGCTTCATTTCATATTATGTCGCCAATATGGTTGCGATAATACATAAGCACTGAATGGCGCATTCCTGACGAAAAAATTAATTAAATTAATTTTAAAAGAAGCAGAAATCTAAACCAAGCAAAAATGTGCTTTTTTTCTGTGAATATATTGAAAATAATTTAAATTTGATAAATTTAAAAATTTAGAGGTTTTTAATAAATTTTATCAAACAAGGAATGTTTCATAATTTATTAATCAAAAGTAAAAAATGCAAAAAATCACAATTAGCCTGTGGAAAAAGAATTCACTCAAATTTGCACCATAAGATCCACAATAAAACATACAACCATCAAATATTGGTACTTATGTATTATCACACAACCTATTGGCTACATTATATGAAACGTAGCACATGCTTTCAAATTCAGTGCATATGACACATGTGAAATTGAGGTTGCCAACTTGGTGATTTATCTCGAACATTGTCGATTGTTGTGATAAGTAAATACCGAAGTGTTTTATCCTGCCTCTAAAAATTTTTTATTTTGCTGTTTACTTGTCATGTTTCATGATGGCTGAAATGAGTGAAATTTTAAGAAATGAGAATGAAAAAAACTGTACTCTTAGAAAATAGACAGAAAATGCGAATTTGACAATCTTTTCACTCCATAAAAATTTTAAAAAATAGCCTTCTTATTATTTTTAAAAAAATCCTGGTACTCGCCAATAATGTTTGAATAAATGAAAGAAGATGAAAGCTACAGTCTACACAATGAATAGTTTGGAGATAGTTAAATTTGTAAAATCGAATTGTCTGAAATTAATAGCCATAAACCTAACGGTTTATCTGGTCTCTAATCGTTTGGAGATGGTCTCTTTAGAGTTAAAGTTTACTGAACTCTCTTTAACTAGTAAAATTAAGAATAATAATGTAATTATATATAATCAGTATTATCATAATGTTCTAATTATTTATAATTACAAGATTATGATAATATATAATGCAACAAAAAATAATATAATATAAAGTTAATGTTTTTCATTGTACGTGCAATTAAAAACATTGTTGCACACATGCCAATATTCTTTGATTCATATTTTTTCAGCTTTTAGCCATTTTTAAGTGTAATATTCCATTGATATGGTGAGCTCCAATATGAAAATGCTTCTCTGGGATTTATCAAATTCAGAAAACGATGTTGTTTCTAATGAAATGGTCCAACTGTCATCCAATGAAGCTTATAAATCTTTTGAAAATGTAACCTTGTAAAATGTAAGTAATCAACACAAAGGAATACGATCTGGTAACTGGTTTGAAGGAAGTTGTATCCCATTCATAACATCAGTAAGATTTATTTGTTGCTGGTGCAAATAATCAAATTTTGAGATTATTTATTTATATATTACTTTTACTTTTATTACTTTTGCCAGCGTATTCCTTTTTTATAGAATTTGTGCTATTTTATTCAATATTGGCAAAATGTTTCCAATAGTTTGCTAAGGTTGCCAAAAAGGTTGTGATAATATGTAAGTACCAATTAAACAAAGAAAGAAATTAACTCTAAGCACATAATTATAATGGCTACCAAAGAACCAAACATTAAAAATCAAGATAACCAAATTGTAATGTTATCAGCCAACTTGTTGAATGTCTGTAACAACTTAGCACAAAAGGTACTGATATCAAATTAGTGTAAAACATTTTAACATTAAGAAATGAGAACTTTATAATTTTTAAAAACCAAGATTTTCTGTTGGAATTTTAATTCCTCTAGGAAAAATAATCTTTAAGATCATCAAGAAGGATGCAATGTCATTTGTTGAACTTCTGGTGTTTTTTTTTTTCTCTCCCACATGAAATTTGAATTTTAAAATAGAATTTAACCTCAAAAATGAAGCAATTGAGTTTATTTCTACTCAAAAAGCTTGTACTCCATCTATTTTTTAAAAAAATGAAATCTATGAAATCCACATATTCATTCTCATTAAAATCCGAATTATACACAATTTACTTTTTTCAACTATTCTTCCTTGCAGATCTAATATAGTGCTTATATATTCATTCCTCTCTTGTGGTATTTTCAAAAATAAATTCATCAGCAATTTAATTCTTAATCAAATGCTCATCATTTTCACAAACTGAACATCTATATTAATTAAAATCAAGCTTTTAGCACTGCATCATTGAATAACGGGTATTTTTTCCTTGTGTTTCAGGAATCATTTTTAAAAAGTGTTGTAATTTATACATTTCAGTTACATTGTTCAGGAAAAAGGTGTTCATGTGACTGAAATTCCTCATGTTTGTATGATGTGGAAGTTAGGATAGTTGGATGCCAGTTCAGTCCTCATCATCTGACTTCTGTTCAAGATTACAAGATCCATCACCAAAAGCCCTTGTGTTGCTTTAAGAATATAATTATAATAAACCCTCACTCACCTAAGAGAGTATCCTCAAAACAATACAGAGAGGCAACATTCCCAGTCTTAGAATTCCTTTCAATTATTGCTTTTGACTACTAATTCCTCCAAACAATTTTCAGTGCTCTATGGGAAAACTCTGTGACAGAATTTGTCAATGAGAAATACATGATGAACAATAATAAAGTGATCTTTCCAACACTCTCTTGGGGTTAATTCTGTGTGAAAATCAATCAACCAAGGATATAAGTTCACACTATTTAATGCATCCAAGTTGTCATTTCATCAAGAAGTACTTATTGGGACCATTTGTTCATTCATGACTGCTTTTCTCATTTATCACCATGATAGAACATTGACAATATTTTGAATCTACAATTGTTTCTGGACTAAAATGCATCTACCATTGATACCACAGCCCAAATAAATTTATTCTTAATAATAAATAAAACACTCAGGAATCTGTAATTAGAATTCTAGATCTCAAAAACCATTTTATCACAAGAAGACTATCAATATATAGACAACAAATAATTTTACTTTTCCAACAACTCGTCTTGCATATTTCCATCCATAAGTTATGACAGTTTGGTTAAAAAAATGTTGGTCCCTTCTAAGGAAAAAAGCTTAATGCATCATCTTTGTTCATTGACAAATTTGGGATTTTCGTCATTATAACAAAATATTAAAAGAAATGTTACAAAGAAAATGAAAGGATGATTGACAGTATATGAAAAAGGGGGGTGCTTATTTATATCAATAACTAGTATAGACCAAAATTTGAAATGCTTTCTGTGTGTGGCCTTATAGTTCATATAACTGATAAATACCTTGAATGTACTTTAGAAACATAAAAATATATTCTATTTATTTCAAAGAAATTTTTAAATTATGCTGCTATATAAAACATTTTTCTGAACCTATTGAAGTTTTTTGAATTATCTGCTTGTTCTTTTATATTTAATACGTAACTTTTCATATGCCTGTTTATAATAATTATGATCAGAATATATTTTTAATTATTTCAAGTGTTAGTAATTTAAATTAGTGTTCCACATTAAAAAAATAATTTGGCTTACAACATTAAACCCTTTTACTGAAATGATTTTACAAAATTAGGAAATTTTTTTTAAAAAAATAATATGGGAAAAATTATTTATATTGACCTGTTTTGAACTTCTTGTTTGTTAGAATTGTTGTAACAACTTAATGGAACTTTTATTATTGTATCCTTACAAAATGATGTTTGAAAAAAAAAGGGATTAATATTGATTAGTTTAGGTAGTACACACACATAAAATCTTGGAAAAATTAGAACACACTATCTAAAGGAATAAAATTTGTAAAAGTCCTAATCACAGCAATGATGATTATATATAAAAATATTAAATATTAGTTTTTATTGTGTAACTTCTACAAAAATATTTTTTTTATACATGTATAGTTTGTACCATTTTCATGCTAACTGCTTTTAAATTTTCTTTATTTTTGAGAACAAAATTTATTTAATGTTAACCTATCTTTCAGGGGTTTGAGTAAAAGTGAAACGAAAAACAAATCCAGTGAAAAAGAAAAAAGGAAGAGTCGTAAGAGCAGTGTGTCTTCCTCATCTAGTAGCAGCAGTGGCAGCGCTCAGTAAGTTTTTATTAATTGTATAATATGCTATTTACATTTAGAATTTGCTTTAAAAAAACTTCTGTCGGAATTGTATGTGGATGCATTAAAAATAATTATACAATTATTTTGTTAATAATGACTATTTTTGCAAAAGTATTCAGAACTTTGCTCCTAATTTTCAGTAGAAACTAGAGTTTTATGAAAAAATATGCTTTTTTTGAAAGATCATAAGAAATTATTAATTTGGGACACTACAGAATATTTTTACTGAAAATTTATTAATTAGGAAGTTTAGTTTTCAAATAAAAATATTCAATTCTCTTGGTTTTTTTTAAGGAATGCTGTGATTTTAAATTTCTAATTGAATATTTTAATTGGGAGGGGGGGTTCTTTTTGAAAAACCATATGAAAAATTTGTGTTATAATTAACTCTATAGTATTAAATACCATAAAGGTAGTGAAACATGGAAAATCCATTTCATTAAGTTAGAGTATTCATATTTCTATAACTGTTTTTAAAACTCAAAAGTTGCTACTTTTAGAAGATTTTGAGAGGTTATGTGTGAGTTGAAGGAAGGTAAATCTACATTCACTTTTTAATTTCTCCTCGAAGAATAAATATTCATTCAATTTCTTTTTATTAATAGTTAAAAATTTTTTTTTTTTTTTTCTCAAACAAGCAACTTTTTGCTCTTAGTTCCATTTTTCGATTTAGTCTTAATTTTTGCATATGTACTCAATTATATTTGTATATTGAAATTATAATAACTACTATACAAAGATATGAAACTTATTTAATCTTAGAAACTACACATCACTAAGTACAAGCCATCTTACCTCTGTATATTTCTATCGAAAAATATTTTGCAAACAGCACTTAAATTTTTTTTCTTAAGATTTTTACTAATAAATTAATTTTTTATAATATGAATAGAAAAGAAATTGGTTTTCTAAAAATTGTTAAATCACTCATTAATGCATAATTTACTGGTATTGGTAAGGTGAATTTTATGTATCCCTTTAAATTTTTTTAGTAACAAAACTTATATGGTTCCTTTGGTACTAATTTTGTAATTAAAGTGTACTGAAAATGTGTTAAAATTAGAAAAACCATGCAATACATCTTAAGAAAATGTAAATTTCTCTTTTCTAATGAGAAAGTATCTTTTTTGTAAAGAAAACGGGATTAGTCATTTTTAGAAATATGTAACTTAAGAAGTATTATTTTTCCAATTTTAAATAAAAATACATTTTCTTATTCTCTTTAAAATTGTCTAATTGTACGTAAAAAGAATGTGTATGAAGATATGTGTTCATAACATATTTTATTAATCATTTAGTTTTAAATAGATTTTCATTTTTTGTATGATAAAATTGTTGTATTTGTTTTAAAATAAACAAATGAAAATATTCAAAGATGTGAAAATTACATGCAATATTTGTGTTCTAGAATAATAAACTGCAATGATTCAAGTAAAAATAAATTCTTCCTTTATTTCTAGTTTCCCCTTTCCTTTATCCATAAGAATAATTTTGAAAATTTTCTAAATTTAAATGTGTAATATAATGAGCAAAGAAATCAAGAATAATTTAAAATTTTGATATTAGAGTTCATCTGAAAATTGCTGGGCAATAACTAATTATAAAATTATTGTCTTTTTTAAAAAAACAGTTATTTAGAACATGAAGTGTAATATAAACTTTACTTTTCATAAAGATTTTTAGTAGTTGAATACTTTCATTAATTTGTTTTAATTTGATTGTATTTATAAAAGAATTATTCTCTTTGTGCAAGGTTCATATAAAATTAGTCATTCCTGTAAGCTTATAACATAAAATTTGTGCAAAAATGGAAATGTGTTTGAATAAGTGTGCTTTTGTTATATAACTTGGCCTTTCTCTCTATTTTAGTCCTCCCAAAAAGGAAACAGAAGCAAAGGCTGCTGCCAAGTAAGTGTAATCAATTTATAGCATGGTATCGTGCTGTTGTGTTAAAAAGATTGCCTTTGACGTATTAGCAAAAAAAGAATTAAATAGATAGGGCCAAAGAAAGTGGGAACTGACAATTATTTAAAAACTGTGACCAATGGTAGAGAAATATTTTTTTTACTTGTAAACCATAAGATCAATTTTTTTCCCCTTGGCTGTTAAATATGGAACTTTTTTCCTTGCTAATTGATTAGTGATGTTAAATGAAATAACTCCACCTATAAATTTCTTGCATATATTCTTTGATAGTATGGATGAAAATTAGATTTAAATAAATTGAATATAAGTGCGAATGAAATGAGACTTTTTAAGACTTCTTTTCTGAAATATTGCTTACTAAAATTGAACCAGTGCTATTTTTATAAATGTTCTACCTTAAGATCCACACAATTGTTCCAATGTGCTTGAAGTTTTTTTTTATTCATATGTAACTAAAAAAATTCAGATATGTATGTTAAATTGTTCACTTATTCTCATGCCTTTTCGTTCAATGAAAATCTTTCTCCTTGTTGCATTTCTTTGAGTGTTCAGACAAAGAGTACTCTGATGGCACACAGATTGGATTATCAGAAGAATATCCTAGTATCATCCAGTAAGGCTCCTTTAATTTTTCTTATGGTACACCAGTTATGTAGGGTTCTTGTGTTACATCAGCTTGTATTGTCTTGGGGTTGAAGAACATAGTTGGTCACATTGAAATGTCTTTTGGACCAATACACTGCTTTAATCTTCTTCAAAAGTTCTTAGTTATTTTCTGCTTTAATTGCCTTTTGGTCGTGAAGAAAATTTATTTACAAAGGCTTATCCAAATATGATTTTTAAGAACAAATTTTGAACTATATTTTAATAGAAAGAATAGCAGAAACAGGAATAACAAAGATGTACAAGTTTAGGTTTATCAAGCATTACTTTTTTTTTTTTTATAAAAATAAGAATTTTTGAAGAGTGTGAAATTTTAGGTAAGTGTTGCTTTTACTCTAGACCAGTGATCTTCAAACTGTGTTCCACTGGACCTTGGGGTTCCACAAGGCATACTTAGAGGTTTCACAAGTCGTAATAAAAAAAATTGAAAAGAAACTTAAAAAAGTGTATGCAAAGTTGATTTGTTCTCTATGAAGTTTATATACTCATAAGAATTTAAAGCTCATTCCTGTCATTAAGACACTGAATTTTATTTATACATAACACTTATTTTTTGCAATACTTTTTAAACTTTTATTATAATGTACCATATTTTCCTGTATATAATCTGTGGATTATGTGTTAAAAAAAGTTTCAAATTTCACTCTGCGTATTATAACGCCGCCGCAGATTATCTGAGTAAAAACATTCTCCATCAGAAAAGCTAGCAATAAAGTTTTGAAAGAAATGCCGTTTTTGTTTTATAAAATAAATAATAGATGGCGCTTTCATGACTCAGCTGACGTATTTCAGCCATAACTAGTTTTTATCCAATTATGTTCAAAAACGAATTCGGTTCCTCGGAAGGAAAAAACAGTTCTAGTCGCTGGCGCCATTTCCAATTTTCTCTTAGACTAGAGCTATTACATCCTTTGAAAGTTTTCATCATGTTGAAGCAAAAGTGTGTAAGGTACACTGCAAACTTCGTTAAAAGCTATAGACTACCAAAATTGGGAAGCAGCAAGGTTTTTCAACGTTGACAAATTGAATATTCGTTTGTGGAGAAAAAACAAGACCAACTTCAAAAACTGTGATCGACATTAAAGAGCCAATCGTCATGGAAAACCTCACTGGCGAGAATTAGAGGAAGAAATGAATAAATGGATTTTAAAAGAAAAAGACAATGGGAAAGCAGTCTTGATCTTAATTTTTTTTTTTTTTATGCTGTTAACTTGCTAAATTAATAAAAAAAAAGATTTTTTCCACGTGCAATGTTTCAACAACTCAAGACATAGATGGAATTTTCTTTTTATTGAGATTATTGTAAAAAATATTATCATACATATTTAAAAAGATGTTTCATAATAAATTTTGTTTCTGGACAATTTCTTACTTCTACTTTTAATTATATTGTGTATTTTTTATCTTATGTGACACTCATTACTGGCAGTTTATATTTTGGATTCGCCGTAAAAACTGCCTCGGATTATACAATGTTTTTTTATTTTACTCAAAAAAAAGGCTTTGCTGATAATACACCGCTGCGGATTATATACAGGAAAATACGGTAATAAAAGAAAATGACGCCCAGTGGCTGAGTGGTTAGTGCATCGCACTTCCACACCACAGGTCCAAGGTTCAAACTCCAGGCTGGGCAAGGTTGACTCAGCCTTTCATCCCTTCAGTGGGTCAATAAATGAGTACCAAGTTTGTTTGGGAATTTAACATTAGGGGTTTCACGTCAGACTGACCACCTTACCGAGACATCTGCTCATGCACCTCAGGGCCCAAGATCACGTATACTGAATTGGGCACAGTAGGCCTTGGCCTTCATGGGCTGTTGTGCCACTGAGTTAAGTTTTTTTATAATAAAAGAATATTAAAACGCGTTCGTAAAGTCTTAGCACAGCACACTGCTGTATTTGGCGACAAATGTTTTGCGATAAGGAATAAAATCGTGTTTTTCAAAATGGCGTCAAGAGACGAAAAACATCAACAAAAAAAAATGTGGCTTCTAGATTAGACAACGTAGGAAACATCAAATCAAAAATAAGAAATTAAATGCAAGTTCTTTCCAAATTTCGGACATTTATACCAAGATTCTATCAATCCTTAATTCATACAAAAAACAATCATTACTTTCTTAAGTGTTTATTCAAAAGAAAATTCATTCGCTGTGTTTTTACGAAGAAAACGTGGTTTCTAAAACTGCTTCTACAAGAAAAGTCATCACTTCTAAAACACAGCAGTGGGGAAAAATCGGATATGAATGCCTTAGGCTGATGAAATAACAATCTCCATTTTTCTCAAACACAAATTTTCATATTTTGGAGATCAACACTGAAATATTTTCACTCGTTCACAAAGCAATCATTTCCTTCATGCCTCTTTCATTCAAAAGAAAAAAATATTTATTCATCGAGCTCCAAAAGAAAAAGACGTGGTTTCCAAAATGGCTTCAAGAAGAAAATAAAAAAAAACAGTTCTTCTAAGATGCTATAGTGAGAAAAAACAACATCCAAATTGAATTTTCTTTCAGCAGTCATTCTAAAAAAAACGTGCGGAATCAAGCAAAAAAATAGGATGGGGTGAAAACGGTGGTCGTTGCATGTGCGGAAGCAAGCAAGGTCAAGGGTGAAAATGGGAGAATTTTCTGCTTGAATGGTTTTAGGGTTGTCATATTGTAAACTTTATTGCCAAGAAGTATGCCCTTCTAGGATCCTCCCAAAACATTTTCTCTATGTTACCTATTTGATTCTGAATATTTTATTGTTTACTGTCCTGGGTTCAATGATATAATTTTATACTTGCTAGTAGAATGTCTTACAAAACTTTTTAGTTTTCAAATGGAAAATGCGCTTTTTTGTATTTGTGGAAAAAACACCCACAATAAAGGAGAGGGAACAACATATCAGCAGTTTCAATGTTAAAAATCTAAATTTAAGCAAGAACTATTCCTAAATTTTAGGTTGCAAATTCATGCAAAATACAGTTTTGCTCACACAGCTATAAACATTTTACATTACTTAACCATTTACTTAACATTGAACATGGTTGCTGTTTTTGGAGCTTGTCAACAACTTTTTTCGTTCTTCGCCGGCTGGATATTTACAAGCAAACTGAGTATGTTTTGTAGTGAAGTGTCTCTCCAAATTTGATTTCTTATTGTGTACGAGTTTTTCATGTCAAATGAGACAAGTCGGAAGGCCATCTGAGTTGCATGTGAAAGTGAACGACTCCATCCAATCCCGATTGAATTCTCTACGCTCTTCTTCGGATCTTCTTCTTTTTTTTCATAGATGCCATTCATCACATTTATGGGTACTGTTTGTATCATCTCTTTGGGGGTTGCAGAATTCTTTTTCAGTTTAGTATGGACACTTGGCTGGGCATTTTTTATGTGATATTACTCTTTCATTATATGATTCTGGTGGCTAATTAGAGCGATATTGTACTTAGGTAAATTTTTGCAATTTATTTTTCAACTGTCCTCTAAATAGGACAGTGGGATGATACGTTTGCAATTGACGCATTCTTTCTCTCTTTATAACAAAGGGTATAAAAGAAAAATAATAATTTTGCTTCTAATGTTTCACACCTGCTTAGTTTTGTCAGTGCAAAGGTTTCTGAAGTTAGAGGAATCATTAGAATTATTAAACAGTTTATAGATTCAGATGAGAGCAATATTGAAACTGTTGTGTTACCAGCAATTATTGCTGTGTTACCAGTGAACTTACTGACAAGGAAAGGGATGATAAAGAAGTAAATACTACTGAAATTATTATAAAAGATGTTCCTGGGTCTTTGGAGGTTAGAAGTGGAGATAGTTTCCAGCCTGAACCACTCACAAGCTCTAGTGTTTCGTCAACAAAGAGCAGAAAAAAGCTAAAAGACATCAACCATTATGGATAAAGAATAAATCACAGCATTATCAAAATGGGTAACACAGGCTGACTGAACTGCAAGCAACACTAGCTCAAGCAAATGGAAACTGTATTGAAAAATAAAACCCTATCAGAACTTTTTGAGCAGTTTTATTCCAGTGAAGCTTATGATCTCAATGCAAAAGAAACTATGCAATATGCAGCAGATGTAACAAACAAACATGATTTCTTGACCACTGCTGACAGAATATGTGTTTTTATAGGAATTTTGCTTCTAGCTGGTTATCATTCGAATGCCTGTGAACATGATTATTGGTCAGATGCTGAGACTATGAAATTACCCTGTTGAAAAATGCCATGCCACAAAACCGCTTCCAAAAGTTGAAATCTTATTTACACTTTGTAGACAATGGAACTGTAAATCAGCATGTCCAGGATCGATCCTTCAAAGTAAAACATTTATTTGTGATACCCAATAATAATTTCATGAAATTTGGAGGCAAGTATGAGGACACAAAGATAAAGTTAACGAGAAGATGCCAAATTTTATAAATTCTTACAACAATCTTATGGGTGATGTGGATCCCCATGATTGGTTGGTTGGCCATCCCATTAAAATTCGTACTAAAAAGTGTCCCTGGCCACTTTTTATACTTTCACTGAATATGGCTATTGTAAACGCCTGGATGATTCACAAAACTCTCAACAAAGATGAAGTCCGAAACTTGAAGGAGTTCCGAAGAGCTGTAACAACTGTTTATTTAAAAGAAAAACACTGATTAAAACAAAAGGTAGACCTAGGATCTTGACTGTACCTTCTGGTGCAAAGTAAGAAATCCGTAAAGATAGTGTTGCCCATTTTTACTAAAGCAAGAAAAGCGTAATTGTCAAAGAGGACTGCAACAGAAAACCAAAAACATACTATGGCCATTGTGACAAAACACTTTGTCAGGCTTGCTTTGGACCTTTCCAGCAAAATTAGAGTGAAATTTAACTGGAAAGTGAAATAATTTGTAAAGAAAGTATTATTGAAATAAAATTTTGTACTCGGAAATAGCTTTTCAACATTGAAAAGAACACTAAAACCTGTAAGTGCAAATTTTATCCCAGTGTCCTATTTAGAGGATGGGTCAAATTTATAAAAAATTTTCAAATTTGGTTTAGTTTGGTTTTTCAAATTAATTTGTTTAGGTTTAACTAACTTTAGAAAATTAATTCTTTTCAAATTTGAATAAAATAAATTGGGATAAAATGGGTTAATAAAAACACTTTCGCTGTAATATCCAACCATAGTAGTTTGTTTCTTTTTTGACGATTCTTATTGGCTTAAAAAAAATAGTTAGGTATCTTATTTGGAAAAAAATATGTGTAATATGTATTTTAAAAATAATACTTATTATATTACCTACCTTTACTTTGGTTTTTTTAAATTACATTATATATATATACATACCTTTGAGAAGATAATTTGTTTCTAACTCTTCTACTTGAAACAACAAACTATACATCACAGCCAAAGCACTGGTGAAGACGCCAAATTGTTTTGCATCAAAAGCGAATTAACACCTACATAGAAACATCCTACGACGTCATCATTCGAGATTTTCCGACGTACTGAAGACAGTGGCGACACGTTTCACAGGGGAGGGGTGCAGTGAAAAACAAGTACATGTGGCTGAGAGATAGAAACAATGCCCAATCCTCCTGAATCAATTTGGAACGATTTTGAAATTGGGGTTTTTTTTTTTTGATAAAATAAACAATATTTGCATATGGAACTAAAGAGCCGCAGGTTGCGGACCCATGCTCTAGACCAATCAGGGCACTTTACATCTAAGAGGACACATAATTTGAAAAAAATTCATTAATAAAATTAAATATATAGACAGGGAAAAATCTCTAACATATATTCTTTTAAAGGAGACATGGTTTCAAATTATTTACTTTACAAAAGAAGGGAGGAGTGATTTGTGTTTTTCCTAATGATTTCACATCTTTGAACATTTAACAATACTTCTCTAAGCATTCACTGTTAGTTCAGTTATACTATCCTATGAGGATGAAGATTAGTGAAATTAGAAATTGTTACTGTTGAGTGAATTAGGTTAATTTTTCAAAAATGCTAATTTCCACAATATAAAATGGTTCAAAAAGCTCCAAATAGCATAATTTTATTGGTCATTTTTTTTATATAAATACCATTCGTTTTGCTTTAGAAATCATAGAATATTACAGTATTATTTCTTTCAAATATATAAGCAACTGATTATTTTTATTTAAAAAGAATTGATATACAATAAGTAATAAAGGTGTATGTTTTTTAAGTTCTTGGATATAATACTTTTCTTCTTTAAAATTATGTTGTAATAATGACGAACTTTTGCTAAATGGCAAGTTTTTACTTGTTTATTACACTGCACTGAGGTTAAAACTGTCTGCAATTAATTTTTTTAAAGTTGTTTTATTACTGTACAAATTATTGTTTCATTTTAAATATCTTAATATTTAATAATTTTTCCATTAAAAGTATCTTTTTTCCTGTTAGTAGAATATCCAGGGCTAATGAGTTCCTTTAACTGGAATTTATTTAAAAAGTTGTAAAATTCATTCAAATATTTTATCTAAAATTTTTATATTTATCTTAACAAATTTTTTAGGTACTTCCATTTTCCCAGTGGTAAAGTCACCAAAAATGACACAAACAATGCTGCATGGAATATTTTAAGTCGAACGGAATAAAAAACTTTTAAATGATAATAAAATGTTATTCCTTCAAAGTAACAAATTCCTAGAACTAACATTTATTAAAAAAAAATTTTATGTGTATATTGTGTGTTGTCATCAATAAAGTCTAATTGGCAAGATTTGCTCTGGTGAAATGGAAAAGTACCATTTTTTAATCTGGTTTAACTTTTAATAAAGAAACCACCTCTTACATTTTTTAAAAAATCTGTTAGTAACATCATAGCCTTATTTTCAGACGATCTGGTTCTTCATCATCATCCTCAAGCTCCAGTTCTTCATCTAGTTCAAGTTCTGATAACCAGTCACGTTCAAGATCTAGTTCATCATCCTCTTCGTCCTCCTCCTCATCACGATCATCGAGTTCTCGTAGGGTCAGTGGACGTGGAAAGCGTAATGTAGCCAGGTTTGTTTCGTCTTTTATTTACTATAATTAAAATTTTTATTACCCTACTTTGAATATAGGTTTAAACTTTTTTTTTTTTTTTTTTTTTTTTTTTCATCTCTGTTTAGATTTAAAATGAATTTGTAGTTTATAAATTGTTTTATATGTTATAACATCTGTGCAACTTTGTTTAAAATTTGTATAAATTATTGAAATATTTGAATGCATGTAATCTATATTACTTTTTTAATGTTATCTTTAATTTTCTGTAGTATTACATTTTTAATTGTAAAATTTTTTTCCTAAAATTAAAATGTCTTCGATCTGTATTTAAAATAATGTATAATTTAAATTTTTTAAGTTTTGTCATATTAGGGCTGAGATTTCATGAGTGTTTGTAGACTAGAATGGTTTCAGTGTAAGTAGTAATTGCTCAATGCTACTGAAGTGACATCAATTTGTCAGTGTAGATGTAAGATATTTCTATTAGATATAAAAAAAATAATGCCCAAGTTTAGTTGATGTGAATAATTTATCTAATTAGTTTTATATTTTCTAATTTGTACAAGCTGAATAGGAATAATTAATACATTGATTTTCATACTGTAACTAAATGCATATTTCTTAAGCATCTTAGTATCATTCTTTCTATTAATGTTAAATACATACTAAAGTAATTCTTTAAAGAAATTTTAAAACAGTATTTATATAGATCAGGGGTGGTCAACTTTTTTTTTTATGTAGTAGATCATCTTTTCTCTATTTTAAATGTATATCAATGGACTTGTCATAGACATTGCAAAAAAAGACAATCTATTCAGTGTCTGATCTAAAAATAGCTTCACAATCAACCAGTTGATTGCAGTAAACATTTTAGCCACGACTGTCATACAGAATTCATACTTTTTTTTTTAATGAAAATTTATTTTTCGAAGAACTGCTGATGAACTTTTTTGGTAAAGTCTATAAAAGTAGTAAGAAAATTCTCTTATATTCATTATATTTTAATAAGTACTTCTTTCATAATGTCATTAATAACGGATGAATTGGTTTAAAATTTTTGATAAATTTTCCTATTTCCACTTTTTTGCAAATGTATTGTAAAAAGTGATTATTTTTGTGATCTACTAATTTAATGTCTTGATTGTTTCATCCACAATTGTCTTGTTAAAATTTAATCTAGTAACTTAATAGCTTATAATACAGTTTACTGTTTAAAAATTTGAAAACCTTAATATTTTAAAATATTTTGTAATAAAATATCTATATCTCTAAATTATTTTTTAAAAATATTTTTAAAAATGTTTTCTGCAGTTGAAAAAGTGATTTAACAAAATCTAATTCGAATTACAATATCAGCACTTGTCAGTAATTTTTTAAAAAATCTGTGGGTCTTTTCTTCCCCCTTCCCAAAAAAAAATTGTTGAAAATGTTGGCATAAAAATACCTCCCATTTTTCTCAGTCTAGTTATAGTTTGTCCTTTTACTTTTTTATTAAATACTTCTTGTCAGTCAGAACTATATAAAAAAGCTAAAGGCATAGAAAATAGATGCTATAAGTAGCTTGATAATCATGATAAAATTGGAAGGCATGCTTAAAACAAAATTTTTAAATTTTCCTGTTACTATTATAAAATATAAACAACATATGCGTTAGGGCTGGACGATGTAGACATTTCTACATCGTGACACATCGGCAACTTTACATCGCGATGTTACGATGTATCGCGGTGTAAAACTTTTATAAATAAAACAAAATAATGTGCCACCGCTTTCTGTACATATTAAAAAAATAAAATGATTGACCATATAAAAAATTATTAATAAGGGAAATAATTAAAAATGGTACACTTTCAATTTGAAAGATAATTTAACAGAGACAGGTCGAAACATAAAAATGAACCTGTAAAAGAATTAAAGGCATTCAAATATAAAAAAGTACTATACAATTTAAAAATATTTTTTATTATGACTAAGGAAAATTTGCATCTCTGCATGCTTAGGGAGAATTAAAGCTCTTTGTCTTGTTATAACGCTTCCACCTGAACTGAAAACTCTTTCCGAGGCCACACTTGAACCCTGAATACACAGATATTTTCTGGCTAGAACTTTCAGAGATGGGAAAGATTCGTAGTGAACCTTCCACCAATCGAAGGGATCATGTTCGAAAGAAACTCTTGGCATAGATAAATATTCATTGAGCTCTTTCTCAGCTTCCTGGGAAGGATTCCTTGTATTTTCTGAATTACTATTTGAACCGAACACATCAAAAAATTTAGCCAATCCTTTCTTGTTTTGTTCTTTTGTCCTAGTTTTAATATTTTCAAAATTATCAGCATTAGATGTCTTCTGTGTTGTATAAATGTTCCTCATTTTTGCAACAGCTAATTTCTTTATACTTCTTCGGGAGACTCTATAAAGTTTAGCCGGAATCTTGGATCACACAGAGTTGATAACTGTAAATTTGATGACATGGGATGAGATTCATACTTATTTAGGGACTCTAAAATTTCTGATTTGATACTTTTAAGTAGCGAACTGTCTTCATCCTTGTTTTCAAGATTATTTTTTATTTTCATATATAAAGGTAGTACAGCTGACGCTGTTGTATATTGTTCGCCGCTCAAGGAACTTGTTATGTCCTCTAATAACTCAGTCGCTGTTGTGAAGTCTTCTAAGGCTGAAATTTCATTTCCCTCTAGCATCAAATGCTTTTTATTTGGGTACTCTAAAAGGGTTTTGCAAATTGGCAGCTGATTTTCCAAAAATCGTTTCACTAGTTTTAAAGTGCTCCACCATCGAGTTGGACAAGCAGAGAGAAGTGTTTTTACCTCCATTTGTAGTAACTCTTGGGCTTTGTGGAGATCTCTCTTCATCTTCCAACTCATTGCAAATGCATTTTGCAACTTTTTAAGCTGTGCAATAGCTCTCTTCAATATAGGAATATCCAAAGAGTGATTAACCCCTATGTTTATATTGTGAGCAAAACAAGAAATATGAGCATTCTCTAAATTGAGTTCTTCAATTGATTTTTCGATGTTACGCCCATTGTCAGTAGTGATTGACATTATGTTCTGGACATCAATGCCCCAATCATTTAAAATACTCCTCAAAACTTCAGCAATGTTCTTACCATTGTGATCGTCATCAAAATGTGCACATGCTAGACATGCTGATTTCAGTGCCCACTCTGATGTGATAAAATGCACTGTAATAGTGATGTATGGTGTATTGGCTATAGATGTCCAGCAGTCAGTTGTTACAGAAATTGTATCTTTTTTAATTAATGATAATTCCTGCCTAATCTTGTGTCCCTGACTTCATTATAGAGTTTTGGAACTGCTGTAGCAGTAAAGTGCTTTCGTCCAGGTAAGCTATAACGAGGGTTAAGGACCTTCACCATATTTTTGAATTCTTTTCTATCAACAAGGTTGTATGGCTGCATAGTACACACTAAAAATTTTGTTACTGAGTCAGTAGTACGTTTAGAGGCTTGGTCATCCAACCGTTGAAAATCAGTCATAAACTTTTGTCTTTTATGCCTATGATTGTCAACAAAGTTGAATTGATTGGATTCAGATGCAGCCATATTTGAATGTGGTTGCGGCTCATCAATTGACTCATCAACAGCAGCACAAAATGGAGAATATTGCCCTGTCGCCGTGACTACTTTACTTTTATTAGAAACTGCAGAAAACTTTAATGGATGATGAAGCCTGAGATGACCAAATAAATTAGATGTACTTCCACTTTTTGCTGAAACTGGGGACCAACAAAGTTTGCAAACTGCTATATCTTGAGAAACGATTTGTCCGCTTTCATTCGCTGGTAACCCAAAATGTTCCCAAGCTCGACTTTTTGACTTCTTCTTTGGAAGCAGTTGAGAAAATACTGGACATTCTAATGTTCGATGAGCAACTGACATCTTTTTTCATTCACACAACTTTTATCATAGGAGATTCCTACAAAAAGAATTAAATTGATAATTATTGTATAACAGATGTCACAAGCAAATCAATTTTACCCACTGTAATGTTGCAATATCCCTTTTTTCCTTTACCTCTGGAAAAAAAAATGTCTGGTAATAATTTGATCATTCGGGATATTAGACATCCGGATTTCAGACTTTATACCGTATTTTT
>BMAV01005086.1:94344-117427 GCA_019973955.1 Trichonephila inaurata madagascariensis
ATGTGATTCTGAACTGGTTAATCAAAATGGGCTTTCAGCTTATATACAATAAATAACAGAAAAGTAAATATCATTATTTATTTTGAAAGCAATGCTTGAAACACCAAGAAAATCTGTGTCATGACTCATTCTGTAAGCCTTTTAGTTGGTATTGTTATTCATTGATGTAAATTTTAAGAATGCATATATACAGTCGACTCTCGATAATTCGAACCTCTCGCTAATTTGAAGTATATGCTCAGCCCCCTAGAAAAACTCTTGATATTTCAAACTAAAACCATACGTTTCGGTACTCTCAATATTTCGAAGTAAAATTTGTGGTTGGCCATACTACAACACGTGATAATTCGAAGTTATCCTATAAAACTCTCGATAATTCGAACCTTCAATATTATGGTTAGATTCACTTCCTGTGTACCTAATTATCCCACGAGCAGTTTTTTTACTGAACTTATTTTCAGTCCAAATTGTGCATGTTGATAGAATAACTACTTTGTTTATATTTCTGGTATTTGCTAAGCAGAGTTTTGATTTATTCCGAAGCCATCTGTTTTTTCTTTTTCCGTTGATACCCAAGCTTTAGATGGATAAAGGAAAAACTGCTTTCTTTTTTATTCATTGTGCAGTACTGAGTGATGCTTCCTTTTACAAGTATTACACAATAATTTTGATTTGCGTTGAGTATTTATTACTAATAATGAGTCACATTTAAACAGATGCTTTTTTTTAAACAAAGCACTCAAACTACATCCAAGATAATTCAGCAGAATCGTTTTATGGCAGAGAATTGGAAGTGAGAAATAAAACCTTTATATAAAAATATACGAGGCAAAGACAGGAGAGACAGGCATTTAACATTATTCTATTATTTTTTTAAAAAAAAGCAGTAATGTGCCAATAAGTATTGCTTCACATGCCATAGTTGTCGTCCCCTGATATTAAGTATACCCCATAGCTGAGTGTGAACTGTGAATATGCCTTGTGTTAATTTTAGATTCCAAATTTTAAATTAAAAATATTATTTTACTAAAGTTGTGATGATTTACGTTTCCTACCTGTTAATTTCGATAAACCTTGGGCCACTACTTTACACCTCACCTCAGTGTCAACTTATCATGCGAAAGGAATGACATGTCTTCTTTTAAAAAGTACAAGTGCTTAACAATTTCTGAAAAGCAAAAGGTGATAGAATCAGTTGAAGATGGTGAGAGGAAGGTCGATGTAGCCAAAGCATTTGAAATCCCACTGAGCTCACTCTCCACTATTCTGAAGAATAAAGAGAAAATCTTAAGTGCATTTTCGAATAGAGTGAGAAAACGTGTTAGTAAAAGTAATTTTCCACGTCTTGAACAGTGTTTAGTTTCATGGAGGAGACAGTGTCGAGGACAGAATATTCCTATGGGTGGCTCTTTATTGAAAGAAAAGGCTAGAGCATTCTCCAAAGAATTAAGAATCGAGTTTTCGCTAGCAAGGGATGGCTTACAAATTTAAAGAAAAGGAATGGGATAGTCTTCAAAAAAATGTACAGGGAAAGCTCAAGTGTCGACATTAACGTTTGTTCTAAGTAGCAGAACTCGCTTTCGGATCTAATAAAGGAGTACAAACCACATAACATTTTCAACATGGATGAAACCGGACTCTTTTTCAAGTGTTTGCCAGAAAACCATTTACATTCAAGAAAGAAAAATGCCATGGAGGAAAACATAGCAAGGAGAGGTTAGCTATTTTACTGGCTGTAAACATGGACGGCTCAGAAAAGATTACTCCTCTCGTCATAGGAAAATCTGCAAAACCTCGGTGTTTCAAGGGCATAAACTCGTTCCTTACCAAATACCGCTCAAACAAGAAGGCATGGACGACCACCGAACTCTTTAATAAATGGTTGGTCTTACTGAACTCGGATATAAAAAGAGAGAAACGACATATTTTATTTTTAGACAACTGTACTGTGCACAATAACGCACCATCTTTATCAAATGTGAGACTTCAATTTTTCCCTCCAAACTCAACCTCAAAACTTCAGCCACTCGACCAGGGCATCATACAAAATTTTAAAACTTTTTATGGGCGTGAAGTTGTTAAAAGCGTTTTGGATAACCTCGAAAATCAGCAGAATGTAACTATTTCTATTTTAACAGCTTTTATCGTGATTGACAAGGCTTTGAGAGCTGTTACTCCTTTTACAATTCACACCTGTTTTAAAAAGTCAGGCTTCCCCTCGCCGAATCTGGTTGATGTGGACGATACACTCACTGAATTTAATGCTGAACCATCCCTTTGGGAAGCTTTTCCAGAACAAGATTTGACGTTTGACGACTACGTGTTGGTTGACATGGACATTGCTGTATGGGAAGCTCTAACTGCTGCTTAAATTGTGGCTTTGGACCACAATAATACAGAAAGTGATGAAGACGAATCAGAGGAGTTGACTCTGGTAACTCTGTCAGAAGCTAAAATGTCACTAAACAAACTACGCAACTTTTTCCTTCAAAATCATGTTGATGCAGACATTTTACAGGCTTCATTTGTTCTAGAGAAATCTATTAACAAAGTTAGATTGAATGCCTTAAAACAAAAAAAGATAACAGATTTTTTTTTGACAAAAAGGATTAATTATATATAGCAGGGGTGGCCAAACTTTTGAGATATGTGGTCTACTCCACATTTTAAAAAAATCGAAGGGGGTCTACCAATGGCAGAGCTAAATTAACGCAACGTACATGTTTACATATTTATTTTCGGAAACAAGAAAAAATGGTAAATTATCTAATTTTTCTAAAAAAATTTAATATTAATATTTACAAAATAAAAATTTACTGACGAAAATAATAAAGTATTCATATATCAAAAATTGACCATCCTATTCACTTCGTTTAGTTGAAATTTGGCACTATATATCTGCGACAAGCTTATCATATTGTGGCTGGTAAGAGTTTATTGCAATGCGTAAACACAAAATTAAATGTCCATCTGTTAAACGTGACCAATGTTTGGTTTTTATGGCGTTTATGGTTGAAAAAGCAGATTCGAAAAGATGCTTCTATCCAAAATATGATTTCAAATACAAAATCAATTTGTAAATGTTTGGAAATGTTTCCTCAGAAATTAATTTCCATAAATCAATATCGTTAGATGCTCTGGATTTAAGAAATATATAGCATCTTAATTTCATAATTTCATCCTCGACCGTGACTGATGTGGTATCTTAAATGTCCTATTATTTCAGATACTCCATCAATGTTGACATTTTCATTAAATAGAAATATCATAAAATTGAGTATTTCTTCCAACTTAATTAAGTCAGCGAATCTTCTTTCAAATTCTTCATACAAAATATCTAAGTGTTCTGCGAAATCTTCGAAGTCTTGGTTTGGATTATGGATGCACTCTTCCTCCATGTTTTTGAAGTTTCTCAATTCATGTTTTCTTAATTGAGACGCATACCTTTTTATCGTTTCTTTAAAAGTTTTAATTGCGCTCATCATGTCTGTTAAACATTTATTCTTTCCTTGTGGATTTAGGTTTAAGTCGTTAAGTTTTGCAGTGATATCGCAGAGAAAAGCTAGTTTCTTGAGCCACTTCTCGTCTTCCAATTCAGTAATGTGCTCTCCATTCATTTGTAGAATTTTTTTTTATTTCTGGTAACAGAATACGAAATCTTTTTAAAAAAGCATCACGGCTTAGCCACCTTACATCTGTGTGCAATAAGAGATCTCCATACTCTGATTCAGTGTCTTCCAAAAGCGCCCAAAATTATTGTCTCTGAAGACTTCTTGAACGAATTGAATTAACGATTTTAAAAGTAATTTGCATTATATCATTAGACTTTAGTATTTTTGAACACAATACCTGTTGATGGATAATGCAATGATAGCTGGTAAAACTGGGAGTTTCCTCATCATTATTGCACAAGGCAATAAAACCAATTCGATTCCTGACCATTGCTGGAGCTCCATCTGTTGTTATAGAGACCAATTTATATATTGGAAATCTTGTCTTATCAATAAAGAGTTTTTAAATGAATCGTAGATATTTTGGCCTCTCGTTTGTCCTTTCAATGGAATTATAGTTAATAACTCTTCTTTTGAAGTCATATCTTCGAAAACCATTCTCACAAAAATGCATAACTGTGCAATGCCACTAATATCAAAAGATTCATCAAATTGAAGTGATAGGAACTGACAAGCTTTTAAATCATTTAATAAATCCTCCAAATTATTATTCATAGCTTCAGTCAGTCGCATCACAGTGTTACGTGACAAAGAAATATTATTTATTGCCGATATTATTTCAGATTTGTTTTTAAAATCGTGAAAAAGCACTTCTCCCGCTTTACAGAAAGCTTCTTTTATTGATCTCCATCTTCGAATGGTTTTTTTTTTCACTTTATCAAAACTTCTGTTATTTTAAACAATGCCAATGTTACTGCTTTAGCTTTGGTGCCTGATCTCGTAAATAACAATTGCTGTAAATGTAAATTTGACTTCATGCACTTTAACTTTTTGAAGTTCACTGCTGATTGGAAAGTCTGTAGCATATTTTAAGTGCATGGTTTTAAAATGTTTTTCGAGGTTTGCTTTTTTTGGTAGTGCCACACTTGAGTTACATATGAGACAAACACATTTCTCTTTCACCATAACAAAAAAGAAATCATCTTCCCACTCATTGTGATAATGGTATGTTTTACTTCTCTTAGCACTGGTACCTGGCTGAGTCATTTTGGACAGGTTGTTGAAACAACAAATTATTGTATCAGTGTGGTAGAAAGCGAGCGACCTGCAACGTAAGACCATTAACTGAGAACTGAAACTAAACTGACGAGTAGACTCGCCGCGTCGCTATTATCGCGCCGGCTACTGGATATAATCTAAGCATCCCACTTTATCAAGTTGTTTCTATTTAATTCTATGTAAAATGACAAATTCATTGTATTACTTTGCACAGTTTGTTTTAAAACGTAAACTGTAGTAAATTTTTATTTTAAATAATTCATTAATTTTATGTCATAAGTCATAAATTAAATTGTTAATATCCGAGGTCATTATCGGGATGGTCGCGCGGACTACCTGTCTTCGCGGTCGACGTCTTGGCCACCCCTGATATATGGTATGTATATTCTTTTAATAGTTGTTTTCAAGACATAAGTGTATTCTTTTAATATATGACTTTTAACTTCTGTTTTATTTTTATACTGTATAAAATATGTTAGAAAAAAAACTTCTCTTCGCGTATTTTGAGAGTTTTTTCCTACCCTCTTGATAATTCTAAATTTTTCATTGGTCCCTCCAACTTCGAATTATCGAGAGTCAACTGTATATGTAGTGTGGTATTTGTCAAGTGATTTCAAGAAAACATCTTCAGTGGACGTTCATCTTTTTATTCACACACACATCACGTAGGCGGACAATTCACAGTTGTATTTTACAGATATTTGATAAGAACACGAAAGTAGGCATAATAACAAAAGCGACAAGTAGCAGCGACATTCCACAAGATGAACACAAAGACAAAAAGAGTGATTACATTGGATTTTTGCTTTTATACCGGCAGCAACTATTATGTAAAAGTGATTCTGATTGGATAGAATGGGCAGGACAGGGATTTTGGACTAGCCGGTTATGATTAAGATTACAATGTTAATTTTAAACCAAAGAATTAAAGTTTGTTTAAATATTAGTACAAAGAGTTAACAAAAAGGATACTAGAGGGAATTATTACATATATGTGTGTTAGTGTCACTGAGAAAGTAACACAATATTTCCATATTAATATTTCAAAAGACTGGGTACTTCTACATAAAATAATAAACTTGCAAGAGGAAATCCAATATGGTTAGTATTCATATTCCTTGGCCCCTAGAGAGTTTATTATGTTATGTAGAAGTACCTAGTAAATTTACATAATAAGACAAGTTGTGTATATTGAAATGAGACAAGTTTGTATGAATACTTATTAACTTGAAAAAAAAATACCTTATGCAAAAGGTATTCTACAAAAAATATTCATATGTACATATCTTGAATTAAAGCTATACATTTTATTTGTCTGGTGTATGGAAATAATAATCTTTAAACAATTGAAAATAAGTAAATTATTAATGACTCCCTTTAGAACTGTCATTCTAAATTTCTTTGATATGGATGAATAGACTTATACTGATGTATGCAAAATTAATTGCTAACAAAAGAATATCTCAAATGAACTGGCCTTCTAAATTCTAGAATTGCATGGATATGCAACAAAATAAAATAGCACACTGACATGCACCTTTAAAATAGAATTTTATTTATTAATTATGGTTATTATTTAATAACACTGAAAACACATTTCTCTCAGAATAGGCACAGAATTACAAACAAAAACCTTTCTGATTTTGTTTTCCAACTGTTTTAAATGAGATTTATTACTTTTATATTCCCTGCATTTTGTTTAAGGTAATCCTATCTACTATACCAGTAGAATATCTTGAATAGGCGAGATTTTTCTAAATTTAAGATATAAAGCCTTAATTTTAGCATTCAACATTTATTTGATCAAAAATACTCTCAATGCATGAGTACATAATGAATTTATAAATTTTTGGAAGTGCTAAATTTGATACTATAATTGGAAATATATCGTAAGGTTTTTCTTTTAATGCAAAGACATATAGATGCAATGGACACACCTTGCATCCAGACCCTGTAAACAGTGTGTAATTTCTGATTTTTTATATTGCTAATTATATATAAATATTTATTTATATAAATGTTAAATTCCAAGTATTATTTCATTAAATATTGCTTTAATGGAAATGAATGAGCCTTTTAAAAAGAATGTGGAAGTAGAAGCATGTGTTGCAAAATTATAATTTTTTTTTTATGTTGAAGGAGAAATACAGTTGATTTATTGAGATAGAGATATATAATAATTTGTTTCTTGCTTTGTATGAATTAGTCAATCATAGCTTAAATAACCATTAGATATTTTAATTAACATTAATTGATAATTGAAATTTTTTTAGATCTCCATCTGTCAAGCGAAGGCGAAAGAGCCCTTCTCCTCGACTGACAAAAATTCAAGTGAGTCGCCTCACTCGTAATGTTACAAAGGAACATGTCCAAGAAATATTCAGCACTTATGGACCGTTGCGAAATGTGGATTTAGTGATTGATAGGGATCGACCACATTTGTCCAGAGGCTTTGCGTATGTAGAATTTGAAAATCCTGAGGATGCTGAAAAGGCTTTAAATTACATGGACGGTGGTAAGTCTTCTTATATCATAAATAATTTTCTCTCAAAAATAGGTATAGATCTGAAAAGTTATTTTTCTTAAATCCATATTTGATGTATGCATTTGTTTACTTATAAATTAAGTGGTTATTTTCTATAAAAATTGCTGTATATTTTGTCTTAATTTTGATTTTTAAAAAAATTCCTGGATTTTTTTTAATATTTACTCTATAGAACTAAACATGTCATTTTTTGTGTATTTTTTTCAGGAAAAGTAATTTCCAAATATATGGTTAAGTGAATATTTGAAAGGTGAAAGTTGGTAAGCCATATCACACTTCAAACCACCAACAGATCATTTACTTTTTGTTACTGAAGAAATTTGTTGATTCCTAATACAAATATTTATCAGCAATTTTTCATTCAGCTTTACTCCTACTTAATTTCATTAAAGACATGTTGAATACAAGAGTCTAAAATATTTGAGTAATCATTATTATTACGAAATAATAATGGCTTGTTATTCCTTGTGTTTCTAATTATGTATAATTGTGTTTTAAAGTAATTTTTTGTGACATGCTGCTATGTTGGCTGGACTGTAAAGATATTTGTGAGCTCCAATTGTATTGTGCTTTCTTTGTACTGCTTATCAAAACCAAGTTTGTATTTATCATATGTTCCTTCTATCATGAAATAGTACTCCATATGCCTTTTGATTTTATGAATTGCTGAATTTTGCTAATTGAAAATGATATTTGTAAACTAAAATAATTGTTTTACAAAGATAGGAAAAATCTAAATTTATTTATTCAACAAAATTCTATCTGCAATTGTATAAACAAAAAATTACATAATGTAGCACCTTTCCCAAACAACAGCATTGAAAAAGAGATAAATTATGATTCACATGATTTGCAGCTTAGTTTTACCAGAGGTGGGAAAATGTCATGTTTAGATGTTCTGTTTTAAGAATTTCTGTATAATTTTACTTGTCAATAAAATTCAAATTGTACCCAAAAAAAAATTACTAGTTAAAAGTTGCAGTTGAAAGAAAATTGCATATAATGACCATGTTAAAAAAAAAAAAAGTTGCTCAGAGTAATACATTACTAAAGAGAGAATGAGTGTGTTGTGCTAATTTTATTGTTCTGGATACACCTTCCTCTTTTATAATCAGAAAACTCTTTTCTAATCTGGAAATTCTTTTCAATAGTTTCCTTTTTATTTTGTTTTATTACTATTTATTTTACTGTTTAATAACATTGTCACTTAAAATTATGCTTACCAAGTATGTTTTAAGAAAAGGCTTTAAGTTGCAAAAAAAGGATTTTGTGTTGTTAGATGGTTTGTTTGAAATAAAAAAAAAATTATTTCCTTCTTTTGCAGTTATTTTTAAAATTATGAGTGGTAAGTAAATCATCAATTTGTTGTATATCATGTACAAAAAAAAACTGGATCCCTTTTTCCCAAAGAGCCATTTTGGATCCTTTCTCATCCCGTTTCATAAAGGACTCATGGCCAATGCATCTTGAGTTTGAGCCTAGTATTGCTGAATACCCACTCTGTATAGGGGGGGGATGCATGTTAAATCTGTTGAAGCTCAAACGTTGTCCTCGTCACTTGAGCATGGCTCAAAATTACAAGATCTGTCTTTAAATTAAAAGCCCTCGAGTAGCTGAGTAGTGTGATGTTAATATTCATTCACTCGTCCAATTTTATGGAATATTGAGCCTTGACATAAGATATCAGATTTTAGTTTTAATAGTGGAACAACTAAAGACGTATGTTCTCTTTTGAAAGTTTTTAGAAAAGACAGTTTTGTTCCTTAGTAATTACTCTCGTATGGTTTGGGGGAATGTAAAGAAAATTTATTACTCTATAGGTCTGATAGGTATGAGCAATCTGTTAAATTAAAATAAAATGAAAAATTAGAGTTAAGGACGTATGTGTTTGTGAATGAATTTCATTAAATTTTGGGGAAAGGCAATGTTTTAGTAAAGTAGTTTATGAAAGTTCAAGCCTTAGTAAAGTCAGAAAATCAATTTTTTAAATGTCTGTTAAATGTACTTACTTTTCCTTAATATTAAAAATCAGATCATTCCTTTTTGTGATAGTTATTTTGATCTTTCTCTTAGGACAAATTGATGGGCAGGAAGTTAGTGCTTCCCTTGTGCAATTCCATCCAGCTCCTCAGCGACTTCGTATGCCTCGCCCATCTCCAATGGGAATGCGTAGAGCACCTCCTCCTTGGAGGCGTTCACCCCCGGGTCGCATGAGAGGCAGCATGAGAGCTCGTAGGAGGTAATGCTACTTTATTATACAATTTTATCACATAGTTAAGCCATTTTTTTCATTAAATAGTTAAAAAATAACCCAGTGGTCTCCAAATTGTGCTCCTTGGAATTGTGAGACTCCACCAGTCAATTAAAAATCGAAAAGAAAAATATAAATCTATATGCTAAATGATTCACATTCTCTATTAAGTTTCAGTTTTAATCCCATAATCATTAAAGCCAAAAATTTCACTTATGCATAATAACTTTATTTTGTATAATACTTAGCTCCTAAATTTTAGATTGCAAATTCATGAAAAATACTGTAGCACATCTATAAACATTTAAATGCCATTCAGAACTATGTATTTAAATGAAATAAATTTTTACGTGAATGGCTACAAAAATGAATGAAGTGCACCTGCAGCTAATTTCAATTGACCTAGATTTTTATATTTTGTGTAAAATTAAAGCAAGCATATACTCCATTTACTAAATATAATGCTTGGGTAGGGGACACTTGGATCACAAATTAATATTGTTATATCGTATGAGTAAAGTAAGTTAAAATTTTAAATAACAAATACAATACTTTTTTAGTTGTCTTTATTTAAAGTACCTATATCACATGATCTATTTTAATATTAGTTTAAGATATATTCTTTTATGTATGGAATAGGGTACCCTCAAAACACCTTATAGTTCTAAGGGTTCCGTGAGACAAAAAAGTTTGAGGGCGACTGCAATAACCCATGTGGTTTTGTGATATATTTTTTGTCTTTTACCTCCAGATTTTATTAAATACTCTACAAATGAGTAATGGATGTAATTTTGTGAACATCACTATGGGTTTGTGTAAGTGATGCATATGATTTCTTCTAATCAATTAGTAATGAAGTAAATCAAAAGGACCTTTTAATAATGATAGAGAAATAATTAACACTTTTTAGTCTCAAATTATTTAACTTTAAAAGTGTTATGACTGGTTAGTTAACCCTCTCATGTATTCTCATGTTTGACATGTGGAAAGAGGCAAGATTTTATTTCAGTGAATAAAAGTAGCAATTTTATCTTTTAGTCTTAAATTCATAGTCATCCTTTTCATTTTATCTATAAAAATCTAAAATAACTAATAATATCTTAAAGTTTTCTGTTAGATTTAGTTGGATTTGTTTTTTGGTATCTCGCACACTTTTTGAATTATATTAAGGCTACACAGAACCCTTTTTCAAAAAAAATTTTTGTAGACAGTAACAGTAAAAGTAATTTAAGTTTTATATTTAGATTATATTATCAAGCTGATTCTGTAAGTAAAAAGTCAGTTTGACCAGCCATTATCTTACAATTTAAAAAATTAGGAATTGTATGTTTTTTCAAACCCTTATAAAATTATTAATTTTTAAAATTTTTTAGTCATTTTAAGTGATTTATGTTTCTTGGATTAGTATGGATTGGAAATCTGTTCTCTTGTTAATTTTTAATAAATATTTTTTTAGCTAAATCTGGAAAAAACACAATTTTTTAAAAAATATTAACTTAAGCACTTTTTAAAAAAATAACTAGAGATCTCAGACCTAAATCCATTTTAGCATTTATAGAGCATACATTTGGTAGTAGGTACAAAAGATTTCAAAATTCTATCTTGAACAGAAAAAAGCCTTAAGGTTTAGAAAACCCTTACATCTTCAAAAGTAAAAGCCTGAGAAAAATACATTTAAAGTCTGTAAAGGTATAGAATAAAAACTTCTAATGCCCGTAAAGCTCCAATTTCTTAATATGTTATTTTCCAATGTATGTGTGTGTTCTGCATTAAAACACTATTTTAATTAAATATGACTGAAAATATTTTTTTAATTCAAAATATATTTTTGCATAATATTGATAGCATTTGTTATGACAGCCTATTCAGCTTAATCTTAACCTAATATTTTCCCAAAAGTTTTGCAACACAAAGCATTTGTGTAAAAAATAATAAAACTTCTAACTTAACTAAAAATTGCCAAGTTTGTACATAAAATTGAGTTTTTTTCAGTTTTAAAATTGAGTGTTTGTTGCACAACTCTTTAAAATACTAAAATATAGTCCTACAATATGTTTACTATAATGTAGTTTGGTACATAATGGAAATATTCCGTTTTATCTGCATTACTAGAATTCAGAATACTTGTATTTGGAAATTTAATTGCAGTATCTCAAGCTGCAAACAGATTTTTAGATATATCATTTTCAGTAGTATTGCTTATCTTCCAAATATTATTTCTCATAGCAACCTGAGAACATGCCTTGTCATTTTCTCAGCAGGAAAAAATTAATGATAAAGCTTTTAAGTTATATAAACTATCTTTTAAAACAAAAATTGGCCTAGAAATCGATCTTAATTAAGTAACTATGAGAACTCAAACTTAAACATAATCAATCATAACTCATTTTAGTAATGAAAAGTGAAATTAAAAACCATTTGCCACCGAAAGAGTTGATTGTGCTTAAAAATATTTTTAATTAATTCAGTTTAAGAGAGTGAAAATATGCTTAAAAAAGAAACCAAAACCTAAGATCAGAAAATTCAAATATCTTAAAAATTAATTTGTTATCAGTTCTGAAATTTGATTGCTAACCTCCCAATGATCTGGGTCACAAGAAAATTTTTTAAAAAAAACCCTTTTTCAGTATTTTTTGAAATTTGTAGGGTATTGTGTAGCCTTAAAAATAAATAATTTTAATAGTTATTGCTTGAAATAGTAATATCTGTTCACTTATGAACTTTGTTAATCCTTTAGATCTCCTCCTCGATATCGTCGAAGAACTAGATCTCGCTCAAGATCTATAAATAGAAGACGACAGAGATCAAGCAGTAGCAGTTCAAGATGATGATTTTATAATCACTATGAATACTCATTATATTGTTCCTCTTTCCTTTTTTTCACCTTCATTTTATGCTCTCTGTATCATGTTTATGGTATAATTAAATTTTTGAAATTAACCAATATATTGTTTTATATTGTATGAGTATTCAATATGTGTATAAATTTTTGCTTTGTTTTTCTCTTATTTGCTTGTATTAATCTTGATAATCAGGAATGTGAAATACTTTAAGTAAGGATAAATTGAGAGTGAAACTTCTTCGGTTTATAAATTTGTAATTATTGAATTTTTTTCTCATTTGAACATTTCAATTTTTATTATTATTATTATTCTTATTTTAAATTATATTACTTAAGAGAATGAAATGTTTTTTCTTTTAACTATTAATACAGTTTTTGATTTTAAAACTGAAGTGTGTTTTATATAATGACTCTTTTTCATTGACTCTCATCCAAATGTATTAGATTAGGTTTTTTCCCTGCACAGAGACCTGGCTAAATTGTTAAATAAGGATGTGAAATATATAACAAATGCTGTTTTCTGTAATGTATGGCATGAAAAAAATAAATGTTTTAAAATTTAGATTTTGCTGTCTTTTCTTGTGCAAATTTTTTATTCTAGACTCAGTGGTCTTCAAACTGTGTTCCACGGAACCCTGAGGTTCCACAAAGTGTACCCAGGTGTTTCAGAAGTCCTAATAAAAAAATCGAAAAGAAAATTATATATGTGTGTGGAAAATAGATTCACATTCTCTATGAAGTTTGTGTAACCTTAAGCATCTAAAGCTCATCTTGTTCATTTTTAAAAAAAACTTAATTTTATTTATATGTAATATAACTTTATTTTGCAATAATTTTTTAACTTTTATTATAATATAATATAGAATATCAAAACATTTTTCTTTATATGTACCATAAAATCTGGTGTATAACGCGCACTTTTAACACAAAAAAATAAGATAGAAATTTAAGGGGTGTGCGTTATACGCCAGGTATAAAAATGGGAGCTTTGAAAATAATAAAAAGAAAGACATGGACATAAAAAAATTACTTTTCTACATATAGTAAAACATCGTTTATCCGAATCAATTGGGACCAGACACCGTTTGGACAACCGAAAACAGAATGTGGTCTACGCAGTATATGAAACCGGACACTATACGAATATTGAAAATCATCACATGCAGGAAACATGTTTGGAAAAAAAAAGCAAAATGTCACAATTTTTCCTTTATTGTGGAAAGTAATCACTTATTTTTCGCTGTACCATTGTACACCTTCGTTTTTTCGCTGCAAGATCTCTGAAAAAACTGGTTTGAATATTTGACGCTCTAGATAATAAACGATGTTATACTGTATATCAAAATACTGTTCATTTAAAATAAAGGACATTCCCTATGAAATTAAAGGGTTGTAATTCTAGAAATATACTATTTTTTACTAAAGCTTGGGATAATACCTTGAATAAATGACTTCAAAACAAAAATATTGCATACATACATTTCAAGTATTGTAATGGCGTGGCTCATAGCGTGCTAGGAGGCTTGACACATAGCACACGATAGACTAGAAAGAGGGCGCTGCTGTGAACTGTTTTGATTTGAGCGGGAAGGAGAGAAAAAGAAGGGGTCTCGAACATCAAAATGGAGGATGATGCTTGTAGTTCCCTTTGTGATTTATTATTGTAAATATTGTGATGTGCTTTGAAGAAAATAATAACGGTAAATTTGAGTGATGATTAATTCCACAACTAAACGATCTTACAGTATCTTCGTAATAAGGGGGGGGCACGCGTTATATGCCGAATTTTACGGTACTACCTACTAGATTGTGAATATTCCATTGTGCTTGCAATTCCACGAAATAATTTTAACTCATTAGTTCAATGTTTTTTTTATATCTAAATGGTTTTTTAATGGAAAATGACATTTTTACTTTTTGGGGGGAAAATCACCTATAATGAAGGAGAAGGAAAATTTATCAACATATTAATGGATTCAAAGTTAAAATTTAGATTTAAGCAAGAGCAGCCCCTAAATTTTAGGTTACAAATTCATGCATAATACACAGGAACTTCTCACCCAACTATAAACATTTTAGTGCTGTTGAAAAAATTGCATTTAAGTGAAATATTTCTCATTGTGAGTGGCTACAAAAACAAAATATAAAAATGAACTAAAAGCAAAATATGAAATGTAACTGCAGATAATTTCAATAGGCCTAGAGGGACAGTTTGGTTTAAAAAATAAGCATCTATCCCAGTGTCTCACTTGGATAACAAATTGATTTTAATGAATAAATTATACTCCAGTTGTACTAAAAATTATTAATAAATATAATACTTTGTCTTTACATAAAATGTGTGTGTGTGGAATGAGGTACCCTGAAAACTAGTAAGGGTTCCAAAATTCAAAGACCACTACTCTAAACTAGCGGTTGGTAACACCCATAAATGACCTAATAACCTACTGGGAAAATTAGACTGATGTACATAGTTTGACTAGAACAAGACAGTCTCATTTGACTCGTCTATATGACATCATGGAAACAAGTAGTGAAATCCACTTTTGGGTTTCGCCTTTTATTTATCAACCAGGCAATTGCCAGCTGCTGCATTCATTGGTCGGCAATTCCCAAGAAAAAATCGAAAACACCCAGTGTGTTTGTATTGTGAAGTGTTGCAAAATGTAAGAATTTTATTATTTAGCACTTACATGTGTAAAACATGTGCTAAATATATTGCATCAGAAATTTGATGGCCCATTAGTGGATTTTGAGATAGTCAGTTAAGCTGTGTGACTTACTGTTATCAAAAGAAAGTGGTAAGTTTAATATATTTTTGAAGGTTTCATTTTTCTGTTATTTTTACTTACGTTTATTGCTGTAATACTGTTCTTTATGTATCTTATATTGTTATACGTATATTTTTCAAGAACTGTCAGTGTTTTTTATTATGCTATAAGTTCTTTTTTATATTTATTGTTAAATAGTTTTCTTTATTCTTTTTCCCACCTTTTGCGGATCAATTTTAAAAGTGGAATTAAGTGTTATGTCTTACATTGTGGTATTTTGATTATGTCTACTGCCCAACCTAATCAATATTGCTCAGCTCTTTATTTAGGCTCATATATGGAAGGCTGCAAAAAAACGTATTAGGCTGAAATGCAGTATTGAAGGGTGTATGTTTTTTAAATATAAACAAAAGGGGATTATTCGTATGTTATTTCTTAAATTTTTAATACATTGGTTTCATAGAATCAACTATGCATAGCAGTAATATATATTCTGTATTGATTATTTATCATGCATTTAAATTAACTGCATTATCTTTTTTATTATTATTATTTAACCTAGTACTTAAGTATTAATTTGAGAAAATAAAAAAAAATCTGATCTTGTAATCAATATCGCCCAAAGCTAAAAAGACTTTCAATCTGCATGAGGAAAAGAATATAGATATGTTCAACTTAGTGAATGTCTTCCATGTAAAATCTGTGGCCATAAGTTCAACTGCTCTCACACATATTATGTTCAGCGACATCACTTCTCCAAACATAGTGCATCTCTTTCAAAAATGGATCCTGAAGACAAATTGGAATATATTCATTGATGTGTACAGAATTGTAATAAACAGAGAAAGAGCCTATTCACAATTTTGTGACTTTCAAAACACTAGTTCAATACATTCAACGTGCAAATTTTATTGTATCACTTGGATTAATTAAGCATGGTAAACCTTCTACTGATAGTGCCCATTTTTAAAAAAGTTTATCGTGACTGTATATATATATATATATATAACAGAAATGCCTTTATATTCTCCAATTGAACAACATTGCATTATTGATATGTCAAAAGGTATTTCTTCTTGGCTACAAAATGATTTATTAAGTAGTTAAGTTGTTAGTTAGTGTGTAGTTAAAAGTACCAACATAAATAAAGTTGCAATAATTGCTCATTATGGACATATTGATTCTCTAGTTATTCATAATAAGTTATGTGTACTTGACCAATGTAGATACTACGAAAGGTATTGAGATTTTAAAAATAGTTCAAGAATTCATTAAATTCGAAAATGGAAAGGTTTTTTTATTTGAAGAAAAAAATTATTTTCCGTCAATTGTTGAGGCTCCAGAAATGTTAGGGAAACATGCTGATTTTGTAAACCTATTGCAGAAGGAATTTGAAAGACCACTACCTTGTTTTGCTAAAAGTTCAGATACAATTATAAATGAGTTAAAATAATAATAAAAAAAAACTTTGGAATGAAAATTGAAACTAAATCTTTTGAAAGTTTTAATTTTGCACCTTTAACATATTGCACCTTTTATTCAAATTGGTCCCCTTTTGTGACGTAACATGAGTTTCTTGTCTTTTTGGCCACTCTTGTTTCGAAGCCTGCTGTACTTCCACGGGAATTTCTATCATTGATTTCCTTCGAGATGGTTTAAGACTGTTTAAACTGGAATGTCGTTTTGGCACACCTCCTCCAGTACTGACTGCAAATTTATAGTCAAGTGGATTTAAATATAATTTAGCCAATCTTTGTATTCAATTAAATCAGACTCAAACTCCACTGGGTTATCTTCACCTTATGAGCAGGAGCAGATTTACATTCAGGGGTTTTACTATTGATTCTGAAATAATGCCTTGATAACCTTTACCGTTGGTTTCAATCTCCAAAAAGTAATCATTGAAACGGCTCCCTGATACCCCATCAAACTATTAAGGAAGCCGGATGAGGAGATTAATGCACATATTTATTATTATTATTCTCACACACCCCTCTTTAGCTTTTTGGACATTCCCTGTGTATACATGGTAATTCTGGTATCTTCATCGTCAAAACTTTTCTCGTAGGTAAGAAGAATTTGTCTGTGTCTGTTATGAACATGCCACCACAACAGTGCTTTTGTTTTAAGGTATCCGACTACGTTCGGAACCGTGATTTTAAAAATGCGGATAAATGGATAATTTTCATGATATTTAGTGTCACTTAGATTAGAATACATGTATAAAATTGTTTTAAGGACATTTTGACAAAAAAAATTATTTAAAAATTAACTTAGAATAACCTTTTTTCAAAATGTTCTCCTTTTGTGAAAAATGCTTCTATTATAATAATATTTTGCCTGTATATAGCTCAGACCTCTGTACAGAGGCTCAACTATGATTTTTGAAAAACTATAATATTTTTAGAGTTCCAATTGAAATAATTATCGGAGTTGTTTTCTTAAAATTTCTCCCCTCTGTTGTCGTAAAACATGGATAAACCCACTTCTAAGTTATATATTTCAAAAATTCTAGTTCAGCCTCTGTACAGAGGTCTGATCTATACACAGGCAAATAACTAAATAAATAAAAAACTATATAGAAGCATTTTTCACAAAAGGAGAATATTTTGAAAATGGGTCATTCTATGTTCATTTTTTGTCAAAATATTGTACTTAAATAATTTTTTATTGTAATGCTATTCTTAAAACAACTTTATATACATTTTCTAATCTAAGTGACACTAAATATCATAAATATTATCCATTTATACGCTTTTGCAGAATCACAGTTCCGAACGCAGTTTGATACCTTAAGTTATACTCTGGTGCATTAATTATTTTGTAACCTCTTAGTCTAAAGCAGTGGTTTTCATACTTTTTCAACTCATGGAGCCCCTTGAAATTGAAGGTGTTTACGTGGAACCCCTAGAACTAGAAAGTGTTTTCATGGAACCCCATTCCACGCAGATACTTGGAAGAATATGTTTCAATGTAATATTTGAAGTCGATCAACATGTTATAGGTACTTTATGTAAGGCAATTAAAAAAGTACAGTAAGACCCCCTCTTAACGCTGTTTCGTTTAGCGCGGTTAAGCGCTCTTTTATTTCAACCCGGGGATTCCCCTAAATTGTGACATCCGAAACAGTGTAGTTGTGTTTCTTGTTTGGTGCGGTGCTGTATGGACACATTTTTATCATTTGAAACATTTGTTGACATTATTATCGTTATTGGACATTACTATCATGGTGAGAATAAAAAACAAGAAAAGAAAGCAACCAGAAAAAGCATTTCATTGGAAACTAAAATGCAAGTGATTAGAAGATTAGATTCTGGTGAACGTCAATCTCAAATTAGTGCTGCATTGAATTTGGTAACTTCAAAAATAAGATCAATTCTTAGGATTAAAGAAAAAAAATACTGTCATCGGCAACTGCAACTACGTCAAGCTCTGAAACTAGAATTCCCCGTTCTAGAAATAACATTATAGAGGAAGTGGAAAAACGACTGTCTATATGGATTGACGACGAAATTGAACGCAATATGCCATTATGCCAATTTATCATAATGGAAAAAGCTAGAAGAATTTTTAATTGCATTCAGGCTGAGGCAAGTGACATAAGTGAAACTTTCATTGCTAGTCGAGGATGGTTTTATAGATTTAAACATCGAAATAATCTTCACAACATAAAGACTACAGTAGAAGCAGCAAGTGGTGATACGAAAGCGGCGGCTGAATTCCCAGCGAAATTAAAAACAATAATTGAAAAAGGAAACTATCCTCCAGAATTGGTTTTTAATGTTGATGAAACAAGCCTGTTTTGGAAAAGAATGCCAAAACGAACATTTCTATCCCGTGAAGAGAAAAGAGCATCAGGATTTAAAGCTGCAAAAAGATCGCTTAACACTTCTACTGGGTGGTAACGCAAGCGGAGATTTCAAATTAAAACCACTTCTCTAGTTTACCACTCCAAAAACCCAAGAGCGATGAAAGGCATATCTAAATCAATTTTACCTGTAATTTGGGAGTCTAATAAAAAATCATGGATAACTATGAAAATTTTCCAGGATTGGTTCACCGAACATTTCTGCACGTTAAATGTTATTGCGAAATTAAAAAACCTGAACAAAGAGCACTACTATTAATTGATAATGCTCCAAGCCACCCAACAAATTTATCAGACTTAGCAACATGCATTCCAGTCGAAATGGTTTTCTCGCCACCTAATGATTGATTGATTGAATATTAACGTCGCACTGTTCAGCTACACGAGGGCTTTTGGCGAAGGACCACGTAATTTTGAACCATGGTCAAGTGACGTGGACGACACCTGAGCTGGCACTCCCCTCTCCTAACTACCACACCACAACAACGGGAGGACGTTTCAGCTCTCGACAGATTTAACGTGCATCGCTGCCCTACACGGCGGGTCTTCAGTGGTACTGGGCTCGAACTCGTGACAAGACAAGCCACGATCCGATACCTATACCACTCGGCTACCGCGGCCTTCTCGCCACCTAACACAACTGCCTGAATCCAACTAATGAACCAAGGCGTTATATCCAATTTTAAGGCTTATTACTTGCGGCGAACATTTAAGCAGATGTTTGAAAAAACAAACGGAGAAGAGAAGCAATCAATAAGAGAATTTTGGAAAAACTACAATATCATGAATGCTGTAGAATACATAAACCTTTCTTGGAATGAGATAACAGAAAGATCTTTGAAAGGAGTATGGAAGAACATTTGGCCAGATTTAAGTAAGAGCGAAGACATTGGACACTGTCGATATGAATGAAATAGTGGAATTAGCGAAACAAACCGGTTTAGATGAGGTAAATGTGCAAAACGTCGAAGAAATAGTTCAAGAAACAGCAGCTAGTCTTTCTAATGATGAGCTCAAGGAATTAACTAAGCAAGAAGAAAACAAAAATATTGATAGTAGTGATTTCGAAGAAGAGCAAAAAGAACTTTCGATGGCCTATGTAAAAAGGAGTTTGACCACTATAAATGAAATTATGGACTAATTTGTTGAAAATGGATCCAAATTTTGACAGGAGTTCAAAAGCAAGACGGTGTGTTATAGATGCTTCTACTTATCAACAACTTCTAACAGAACGCAAAAGGAAAACGCAAACTACATTAGATGCCTTCTTGACAAAGCAGAAAATTGGAAACACAGAATAGAATGAATGATCTGACTGACTTAGAATTTTATTTGTTTTTATAAGTACATATATTCGTTTACATTGTTTTTATTTTTGTAAGAAATAAATGTTTGGTTTTATTTTTATTAAAAAAAACATTATTAAATTTAATACCTAACCAATTTTCTATCCATCTTCCCCTAACCCCATTATTTACATGTTAAGATAGCCTCGTTTAGTGCTGTCGCATTACGCTTTACTTTAATGGAACGTATCTCCCGCGTTAAGCGGGATCTTACTGTTTTGTATTTATTTTATTAAAAAAATTCCAATCTAATTTTTAATATAATATATTCATTAATAATATTAATTTGTAATCCAAGTGTCACCTACCCGAGTATTATATTTAGTAACTGGGATATGTGTTTCCTTTTTTTTCACACTAATTGCCAAAGTCTAGGTCTATTCATATTAAATACAATCATATTACACATTCTAATTTGTTTTAATACTTTGTTTTTGTAGCCCCACTCACATTGAGAAATATATTTCATTTAAACACAATTTTTTGAATGACATTAAAATGTTTATAGCTGTGTGAGAAATACTGCGTATTTTGCATGGATTTGCGACATAAAATTTAGGAGTTGTTCTTGCTTAAATTTTGATTTTAAAATCGAATATGTTGATATGTCCCTAAGTTGTTTCTTCTCCATTATAAATGTTTTTTCCCACAAATGCAGTATGGTGCATTTTCCCTTAGAAAACTATTTAGTTTTGCAAAACACTGTGCTAACGAGTATAAAACTTTCTCGTGGAACTCGAGATAGTATATACAATAGTATATTCAAATCTAGTAGGAAGTATATATATATATAAACAAAGCGCGTTTTAATATTATTATATTATAAAAGTTTAAAGAGTATTGCAAAATAAAATTACTATACATAAATGCAATTTTCAGTTTTAATGAACAAGTTGAGCTTTAGAAGATACTTGTAATAATACAAATTTCATAGAGAATGTGAATCCATTTTGCATACATATTTATAAGTTTCTTCAATTTTTTTATTGGAACTCATGTAACCCCTTGTAGAACACAATTTGAAGACCTCTGGTCTAAGGTAACCTTCGATAAAATTTTAGTCTAAGGTCTTTTGTTTACTATGCGACACAAAGTTCTTTTTTACGCTTTCATCTCTTTAGCAAGAAGAGTTGCCTTTCAACGAATTCTGACCCTGACTGCTTTGACGAAAGTTGGTGTTCTCACTGGGATCAAACCGCCACAACTAGTACGGTCTGCAGTGCTGTTTGGCTGGGATAATCTCTTAAATGGTTGACCAAATGCTTAAGTCTTAAAAATCTCCGACGGCATTTATTTATTTTATGCAGAGATATATCTGCTGCACGCTTCTGCTTAGTGATACACATCTGAACATGCAGGAGTGAGACCACAATTTTTTTAAAAATATTGCAGATAATCCCCAAAGATGAAATTTAAAGCGTCTGCTGCTTTGAGTCACAACAGACAATCTCAAATTCTTATATCGGTACTTATAGCACACAACTAGGTACTATTTTCATTTTACTATACAATTCAGGAAGAAAGTTTCTGGGCGAAAGCCTCCTCCAATACGGTTAAACAAGTAATGAGTATGGTGATTATAATTACTTACATAATTGGAGCTTGTTCTTCCTTGAATCACTGAAAATTTAAAACATTTTTTGAAGAAAGTGAGGTGTTAATTTGATATAAGGGTGCAACGCGCCAGGTTGTTGTTCATGTTCGTCAAGATGAGCGATAACATTGCAAAATGGTTACCGTGATATTTTTATCGTCTGGCAATGTAGTTTAACGTGCATTAAACTTAACTTTTATTGTTTTTTCCCGCTGTAACCCTATAATTTCGGGGACGATTTTAATTCAATTTCTTAGAAAATTTAACCATTTTCATTTCATTTGTTCTATAAGACAGCTGCTTTAGTCTTTTGTTGTATTTTGTGATATTTTCAAATATGGATATTTCTAATGTCATTGGTGAGTACCCGGATATTTTTTTTTAAAAACACACACACACAATGATACCTGTGCTTTTAATTATAGCTGCTCGCTTTTAAACTTTATTTTAATTTTTAATAATTTTAAAAGTTCCTTGTTCTATACAATTCATTACAGAAACTCGCAGTTTTTTTTTTTTTTTTAAAATTGTAAGTGATTACAGCACTTTTAAATTTATATTCATTATTAATTTTAATATATATATATAATTATTTTATTTATAATATAATATAAAAAACACAGTTATTATTATATATAATAATTATATTCTTTTTTATTTATAATAATCACGTGACGTATTCCACCTTTAAACAGACTCTCGATACGCTAAGGACGATCACGGACAGGGACTTCTTAAGGCCCTTACTGAAAAGCAGGCCCTAGGCCTTTACACAAATGTAAGAACCACCTATGACCTTAAAAGTAGACAGTACGTTGCCAAAAATACTCGGACAAACAATAACCCAAAACAAATAAATGTGCATGACTTATATTGCAGAAACTAGCTCGACCAACTGCATGAGTAATGATGGTGTACAGTAGACCTAGGCCTGGATGTATGTGGACGACGGTCATCACATATATAGCCAGTTGGCGTATCGTCCGAAATACCCAGTTTTTTGGGAGAATACAATCGGAAATAACATTTGACCAGTAAAATTATTCGAATAATGATTTTATTAAGGTTGAATCGAGAACGAGACGATTTCAGCCTAGGCCTGGGCCCATGCCTTAAGACGTCCCTGATCACGGACA
>BMAV01005086.1:124557-140663 GCA_019973955.1 Trichonephila inaurata madagascariensis
TATATATATATATATATATATATATATATATATATATATATATATATGTAGTATATTGAAGTAATGTTGGCCGGTGTATGTGGTTATCATTTTTTAATGATTAACGAAGTCTTCAGAATAGCTTTACCTCCTTTATTATGAGCACACATCAGCAGATTAAAGCACAATTAAGTTACATTTTCACATTGAATAGACAGCGGCATTTTGGAGAACACAACACAAAGACAAAGAAAGCTGCAAGTATTTACAATCTTACATGATGGCGGCAAGCAGAAAAAAGAGCACGATTACATCAGATTTTTGTTTATATACTAGCAGTGCAAGCGCGTGACTATTGCGTAATAGTAGTTCTGATTGGTTAGAATGCGCGGGACAGGGATTTCGGTTTAGCCGATTACGATTAAGATTACAATGTTTATTTTTAAACCTAAGAATTAAAGATTATTTATAGATCATTAAAAAGAGCTAATTAAAACTATGTTAGAGGGAATTATTACATATATATATATATTCAGTAGCATAGGTTTAACAATCTATCGCCATGGTTGTCTGACGAAATTGATTTTTTTTATCAACATTCGGCTTTCGTGGATATCAAACACTGAACAAGAGTTTACAACCCCACTTGCATGTTATAGCAACGATGCATGCTGATTTTCATTCATTTTATATTTTTATGAATATAGAGATGCACACAACACGAAACAAAGGTTGCAACAAAAATATCGCCGCGGTAGCCTGGTGGTCAAGGTCACGGACTCGACGCAGTTATGTAATGGGTTCGAGCCTGGTACCACTGAAGACCCGCCTTGCAGACGGGGCCGATGCACGTTAAATATGTCAAGACTCAAACGCCCTCCCTTTAGTGTGGTGTGGAAGTTACGAGAAGGGGATGGCAGCTCGGATGTCGTAACTTGACAATGGTTCAAAGTTACGAGATCCGTCACCAATAGCCCTCGTGCAGTTTTACAGTGCGACGTAAATATAACTCTCACTCTCTCGCAATAAAAGTATGAAATCGCGCTGCGGGTCACACAGTTGAACGGGGAGGACCACTTGCTGACCAGGCCTGCTCCAGCACAGCATTGCTTTATTCGAATTTTTCTTATTAAAAACGCACTCGAAAGCAACGTGAAAGATACTGGCGATGAATCTTGTAATCTTGAACTTCAGTCAAATGTGGAAAACGACATTCTTAAGCTCTGGCGCTCCTTTCTCCAAATTTCCACATCCATCCAACATTAGAACGCTAAGCCCCGGCAGATTTAAAGCTCAATTCCTCAATACTGTACGTCTTCAGTAGCATCAGGATTCGAACCCCCGATTGGACAATGCCGGCTATGATACAGAGTTCGTCCATGGCTTTTGCGTTAGATGTCGTCAGTAAATACAAGTGGTTCAGTTCAATTGATACGAGTGGGACTTAACTTATAAGAAAAATAATCACTCAATTAAGAAAATTGCTTGCCAACTTATTGATTACCATTAACAAGCAGCTAATTAAAGAAACTGACTCGATTTTGGTTAGAAAGTAAAACTTCTTATCGTTATTAATATAGTTTTTAACTTTTATGTAAAAGTTTTTATTGGCTTTTTTTACATATGTACATGAGATTTTTCTAATTTCAACGGTTTGAATATCTTTTTAATGTTGCAGATTTGCTTGTTTGTTTCGTGGCAATCATTTTCGTACATTTTTATAAGAATAAACTCGAATTACTAATAAAGGCACATGTTTTACTAGAACTAGAAATAGTTGTTATACCTCTTTTAACTCGTCCTCTAATGATATTTCTTTTTCTTTAGCTGCGCATTTATCTGTTTGCGCCGAATGCAGCTTTTGCCTCAAATGACTCAGTATATTCACTACATTGGCTGCCTTTTTCGCATAACCTCTGATCTCCTGTAAAAAAAAGTAAGGGAAATAATTTAATATGCAAGTGTTGCATTGGCAAAAACGATCTGATAACTCAATGTGGCAAGTTTGGTTTCATCTTTAAAAGAAATTCATTCGAATTCTTATCAAAAGGAGAAAAAAAATCCTTCCCAAACTGTTTAGAAAATACAAATCAACATACAGGTACATTCTTCACCAGAGCAGATAATTCCTTTAAAAGAATTTATGCTAACTTCACGTTTTGCAGAACTCTTTTAAAAGAATCGAGGACATTCGATTGTTGTTTGGTGCTAGAAATGGACAATATTTGAGCACTGATAAAGCCAATATACATTTTATGCAGGAGGGCACACAGACCTATCTTATGGTGATTACATTCCAAAAAACACGTAGACGAAAACGCCAAAGGGTAATCCCCCTATGAAAAACACTTTTCAAAAACCTGTTGGTCTGGGGAGAGGGAGGGGGGTAAATCCTCAAACCTCACTTCTGTATGCGTAACTGATTTTACGAACGGGGTTTCTAATAATAATGCCAGAGAAGCGGTAAGGCTTTACAAGAAGAAATTTTCAAAGAGAAGAATAACTGATCTAAGTGTATTTCAACGGCTACGTAGGCAACTCGTAGAGGCGAATTAATTCGAAACACAAGACAGGAGACAAGTAAGAACTATTCGAACGATAAATGGGATGGAGACGATTCTGCACGAAATGAATGAGCTGTCCAGGGACGTCTTAAACCATGGGCCAACTGGAACCGGGCCCACGGACTAATTCTCGTTCACGATTCAACTTTAATAAGATCATAATTTGAATAATTTTAATGGTCAAATGCTATTTCCGGTTGTATTCTTCGAAAAACTGGGAATTTTGGACGATATGTCTACTGGCTACATGTGAAGACCCTCATCCACTTACAGGCCTAGGCTTACCACCATACACCATTATTACCCATGCTGTCAAAAAGTGGCAGTTGGTCGAGCTGGTTTGTGCTATTTTAATTCGTGCACATTTATTCGTTTCGGGTTATTGTTTGTACGAGTATTTGACAACGTATGCTATGGACTGTCTACTTTTAAGGGTTATGCGTGGGGCCTATATTTGTGTAAGGGCATGGTACCTACTTTTGAGTAGAGTCCCAGGGCCTCAAGTCTTAAGACGTCCATGGAGCTGCCTGATTAAAGCATACAAACAATAGCTCGAAATCGAAGGGGTGATCTATGTAATGTTTATCGAACATTTCGAGGAAAAAGGTTGCCTTTTTGCCATCTTTAGGGAGTGCAAATTTTAGAAAAAAGAGACTTGGTACTCTTTTTTTTATCAACGATGGTAGTAGCCCCGGAAGCTTAGTGGTTATGGTCACAGACTGATGGCCGGCGCGTCGAGTTCGAGCCCTAGTGCCACTGAAGGCCCGTAGTCTAGAGGGTTCGATGCACGTTAAATCTGTCCGGACTGAAAGTTTACCCGTTGGAATGGTCTGTAAGTTCGTAGAAGGGATTGCCATCTCTGGTGTTTTCTTCGTTACTTCACCGAGGCTCAAAATTTCGAGATCCGTTGCCAATAGCCCTCGTGTTGCTTTCTTGTACGAGGTTAATGAACATTTACTAGCTTGATGGTTCCTATGACAGGAGATACTGCAGACATAATGTACAGCAGTGGTGTCAAACTCGCAACCCATATCGAGCATGTTGCCAGCCCGGCCAATATATCACACTCAAAGCACACATAATAAAATAAAAACATTTCTCCCAAAATCTGAAAATAGTAGCAGAGAAGAGATGTCAAGTGTCAGGACGTAAACATTAAAGTTTTCTTGTTCTTTTATTTATGTTTATTTTAATGTATTATTTGAAATAAAAATATGAAGTCAATGAATACTGACTTATTTTGCGGTCCACCTAAAGTCAAGCCTTGTTTGTTTGACCCAAGTTAGCCTTTGAATTTGACACCCTTGGTGTACAGTCCAGTTTGTGAGCGAAATAATCTTCTCATTTGATAGCATATTTAATAAGCAAAACAATCATGTCTGGGCCATATTGTATTCCAAATATTGTTTGCGTGTATGTGTGTTCGCTCTTAGGAATCCATTAGGAAACTTTCAATGGGTTTCTAAATGAATTTTTTTTTAAATCGGAAAAATTTCAAATCATTCAAATCAATAAACATTAAAAACATTTTAACTGTAACTATCTAACAACCTTCTTTATTTTTTGTTCTTTCGCGGATGCTATTTATAGCATTTCACAGAGAAGTAGAAATTCCGCAGAGGATTAACATTATCTTCACAAATTCAAAACGGACGGTAGACGAAGGTCTTAAGTGAATTTTTGAGTTCTCACCCAACAGCTTTGAAATAATAATAAAGAAAAAAAATAGTAAGGAAAATGCTGTCGGGGAATCCAAATGGGTAATACACAGAGCTGATTGCCGTGCGTGTGTGTGTTGACTCGAAAGGATACATGTGTTACGTATTTTGTAACTGTATTTCTCTCAGATTGAAAAATTATCTTTATTCATTTTTTATAATTATTATTATTGATAATTGAATAAAAAAATAAGGCAATTTTAGTTGATGTGTAAGACGATAAGGTTTTGAGTTTATATAAGACATGAAAGGAATTCTCTCGCTTGTAATATACATATTTATTAGTTTTATACCTAAATGCGTAACACTGAATGAGTAAAATTTTTCTTTGTAACTGAGCACTGCGTATAATTTGTACTTTATTACCGCTTAAGAATTGAAGGGACATTCCTGTCAATCGCAAGCCATAACGCAAAAGGAAGACTATTTAATGATTACAGCATGTCTTTTACGCATCAACAATAAATTTAATTTAAATATACTATTATTCACTATGAGCTAAGTTTTCTTAATTAAAAAGATCGCTCTTGAATTTGCAAATGTATTGTAAAATATGACAATATTTAAGACGCTAAAACTGTTTGAAATTAAATACATATACAAAGAGCATACCACCCTCCACCAAATTAATAACAATAAAATTATTATATCAAGAGAAATATAAGAATTTCTTAATAAATCAATCAAAAACACTCAGTATTTATGAATGATTTTAAATAATTTGGATTTCCTGTCTAAAAATAAATTGTGAAAATTAAAAAGGAAAATGTAAATACCTCTTTTAACTGCTTTATTACTTCTGCGTTGTTTTCAGTCCCCGTGCACATGGTTTCATATTCTCCAAAATCAAGCGGGCCTTCAACCTGCAGACATTTAGGCTTAAATCAACTCACTAATACACATTCAATATTTAAAAAGGTATGTAGATGAAATAAATCAAAACTTCTTTCATACTCTATGTACGCTTTAGAATTCATTCAATTAAAGCATTTCGAAAATAAAAACAGGATAAAGAATTATTTTACGAATTGAAAATGTAACGGCATTGAAATAAAATGCAACCGAAAGAGAATAATTCCTTCCGTTGACTTTTCTTCCGAATTTTTTAACTATTTTATGTCCATTCTAAGGATTCACTCTTAAAGTTACAAATCTTTAATAAAAACTTAACGGTTGTTATTATTTTTAATGCATTTTATTACAAATCAGATAAATGGAATAAAAGTTTAGATTTAAAATATACACTGCTGGCCACCCAAAATGCAACACCAAGAAGAACCAGAGATATCACAGAGAAATTTATTTAGCATGTAACATGCACACTGATAACACGATTAAAATTACAACCTCTTGTGTGATGTGTGGATGATGACAAAATCAGTGGTTAGTGTAGCCGCCATTGTTGGCTTTAACCACTGCCACGCACCTTGGCATAGAATCAAAAAGGCTTTGGAAGTATCCTTTGGGTATAGAAGTCCATGCGGATTCCACATATTGCCAAAGTTGATCTGGTATAGCAAAGGATGGTGTATCCTGGGTCAATCGCTGGACTACACGCTTTCGATTGGCGATAGAGCGGGAGTAAAAGCAGCCAAGAAAGCATTTCAATCTGATGGGTAAAAAACAACTCTTGAACATTGCATGCCACGTGTGGTCACGCATTATCCTGTTGGAATATGGCTGATGGCAAGCGCTGAATATAAGGGAGGACCACGAGCTCCAACATCTAGGAGATGTAGAGCTGGCTGTTCAGTGTACTGGCAATGTGTACTAGAGGGGTGCGGGGAAATCTAATACCATCCAAAACTGTGATACCGGGTACAGGACTAGTGTGGTGATGCATAATGCAACAGTTCAGCAGCCTCTCATGGCGGTGTCTCCAAACTCGAATCGGACTTTCGCGATGTTAGGCAGGCAGAAGCGGGATTCGACAGTAAACACTATGTCGTTCCATTCCATTGTCCATGACCACCGTTCATGGCATCATTGGTGGCGCAAACGTCTGTGGTTTCCAGTCAAGGGTAAACGAAACAATGGATGTCTTGTGGACATTCCACTCTGCCGCAGACGGCGTCGAACGGTACGAGCGGTCACCGAATGGTGCGTAAGAGACTGAATCAGTTGTGCTAAGGTTTGTGATGTGGCTGCGCAATTTATCACTGCCATGTGTCGAATCTGCCTGCCATCACGGGCAGGGGTCCAACGAGGTGGAAGCTATCTGCCCCGTCGGTTTATCGTTTCCGCTTGCCTTTATCGATTACAAATCCCCATCAAAAATTCTTGGTTTCATCTAACACCTTGACCAATTGGTCTGAAGGAAAATCCGCAATCTCTATAGGGTACTATTCTTCTTTGGTCGAATTCAGAAACTTAGTCAAAAGACGCTCGATGTCTTCCACAAGGTATAAGTAAACAGCTTACGCAAAAAAACAAAAATAATAAAAAAAAAACCCACGGAAAACAATTACCGTATTTTAAATCGCCAATCTGTTCTCCCCTTATATAGCTCTTACGGTTGGCACAATGGTCGCTTGTGATGTGCGTCTGCGCTATAATGCTAATGATTTGCATATTTCATTACCGCCAACGCATGATGTAAATTTCACATGGTTTACATGTTTCCTTCAGGTTGTTGCTTTTTTGTGTAATATTAAAATCTAAATGCTATTCACATTATAAACCTGATAGCGAGCAATAAAAAGAAAAAAAAAACCTTTAAAGAACGTCTTTTTAAATTTGGTAACATCATTCATTTCATATGTTGTGTGTATTTCAATTTCCTCTCTTGAGATGGATTTTCTTTAATTCATAATACTTTTGAACCATCCAAGGAATTGCACGATAATTAACTCTTTTCTTTTACCTGCCTAATGAGAAGCAATATTTTAACTGCAACTTTATCTCCTAAATAAGCACCCCAACGATATGTTTCGTGGTAAAAGGATGCAATATTATGTCAGTGAATTTGACCAATCAAAGTGTCGATACCTAGAAATCACATGAGCAAAAAAAGTTCCAAAAGTTTCCGGTAATAGAAGTATATAAGAACAGATCATTAGATTGAAGAAGAACGTTTTTGTTATTGTAACTTTTTCGCATGTGTTTTGTAGCTACTTTCACATTACATTAATATATGTAATTTATCAGGAATTTTGAAGTACAATGTTATGTATCATATATATATATATATATATATATATACCCACACTCTGTTACAAATAAAGGAGCACGAACGTGATTGAGATTTCCGAACAATTGAATTATTATTTCAGTTTGACCGCGTTACAAAGGAAGGAAGTCAGTAAGGTGTTGATCCCCCTCTGGCCTGAGTGCAAGCTATCACCTGGTGTCACGTAGACTGATAGAGTTCATGGATAGCATCCTACGGAATTTCGTGCCAAATTGTCTTCAACTGTTGGACTAAATTGTCAACATTCCGGGATGGTTGTAATCGCCTTCGCATAACGTCCCAAATGTGATCTATGGTAGAGGGATCAGGAGAATTAGCTGGTCCTGGAAATGTAGAGCAAGACTGAAGACAATTCTTAGCAACGTGCCATGTGCGACCAAGCATTATTGTGTTGAAATCTATCACAAAAGAAATCTGGGTATCACAAAAGAAACAGTAACTCAACTGGTAAGCTGCGTAACGGTCTGCGCGAGCGTAAATTACGCTCTTTCAGTCGTCTGTGGAAGGTCATGTAGGACACATGTGGGCGGGCTGCATGGTGGATAGTCGATAATGCGGTGCTATGATAGCTACTCTGACAGTCGCTCTGTGTTTCCTCTATGCTGTGACTCTCTGTTGACCGCTACCGTTCTGATGTTGATATCTGTCATTGTTAACCCACTCTTGCCAGCATCGTTTCGACCCAGATGTTGATAGATTCTTCAATTCGTCCTACCAACCTCTTTCCATCCGATCGAACGTCATCTTTCAAACTCTAACATATGCTCTCAATATGCACGAATCCTTTGGATAGGCATTTTTACAGCCGACGTCAGATATCGCAGTAGAAATACAACAGAAATTTTTACCATCAGGTTGAGAATCGCTTCTTATATAGTCCTGTTGATGTGCAGTTCCATTGCGATGGAACTCCCTCTATTCATTACTTAGACACCAAATTTTAATCCTTTGCATGTTCGGTAAAAATGTCTTTGCATGCGAAATCTCATTCCAGTGGGGCAACTCCTTCTTCGTCCTAAAAAAAAGACTAAGAGGTGCAGAAATCTCTGTAGGGAAGGTAACTATGCTGTCTGATTTTGGGACTGTCGTGGAGTCATCTAGACAGATAACTTAGTGAAGGGTTATACCATCCCTAAAAACTAAACTAAGCTCAGTGGCTCAACAGCCAATGAGGGCCAAGGTCTATTGTGCCTATTACAGTTTTCGTGACCTTGTGCATTATGCATGAACAAATGTTCCGGTCAGGTGATCAGTCTGACACCTGATCAGTCGCTTACACCTGTTCATTTTCAGCAAATACAAGCTTTGAACCAGGCTGACTATCTTCTCCAACTGCCAGTGTGTGGTACAGCAATGTGCGCTGTCGCTGGACATCATAGCTCATGTGCTGAAAAGTTATTGTAAAGATTACACTTGTCGACAACGCTTTCAATAAACACTTTCTTTTTTCTTTCGTCTCTTATTCTTTGTGTTTGTGCCTCCCCGCGTCACTTGCACCCATACATTCCTATACAATAAATGATTGATACAATTCCCTGTACCCACTCTTAATGTTTATACTATGAATTCGGGACCACCCTGTTTATGCTGCAATAAATGTATAACTTTGGATCAGTGATTACCAAAGTGGTCTATATAGACCCCCAGGGGTCTATTGACCTGCAAGGGGTCCACATCAGCGAAAAAATAATTTGGGGGTCCATGAGGTATAAATGGGGGTCTACGATAGTGGCTCTCATTAAACCAGATTGTGACTTTAATTTTAAAAGGAAATTTAATCAAGTGGAAAACACAGACATATCTATTTAACAGATTTATTTACTAAATTTAAGGAGGCTAATTTGCAGTTGCAAGGTGATAGCATAAATTTTATCAAAACAATGACCACATTACAGCCTTTCTTGCCAGAATTAAACTAAAGGAGTATAATTTTGGACGTATCAAATGTTCCCAGTTTCTCAATTGTCACAAACAATCTGCTTGGAAAAAGACGTTTTAGCCTATGTTCAACATTTAAGTGCCCTTTTTTTAGATTTTGAAACAAGGTTTGACAATGTTTTGACTACCGTAATACCACAGTAGTCAATGAATTAATATGGTCACTTTTTGAAAAAAAAAAGATGTCAGATTACAAGAATTAGGCACTAACGAAGATCTTAAAGTAAAGTTTAATTAAAAAGTTAATTAATTAACATGTGTTCTTTTAGGTTTTCAACACTACACTACAGTTAAAAATCTAAATCTTTTAAAATAAGTAACTCTGTACCTGCTGTCAAAAACACATTTAATTTGATGAATTTGCAAAGATTTAATATGTTAGTAGGGGTCTACCCCAATCCGATAAACCTGTCAAGGGGTCTATGAGGCAAAAAGGTTTGGGAACCTCTACTTTAGATGATGACTATGTAGAGAGATGAATGTCTTAAGAAAAACAAATAAAAATTAAATTTCTATCTCGTTTATTTTTAGCAATAACTAAAACCATTTTCTTATGAAAATAATCTTGTTAACTGTTAAAGAAGCATACTTTTATAAAAATTAAATGGTTTACGTCGAAAAAAAATGGATATACACTTAGAATTTAACTAAAAAAGTGATTAAACCAATCAATACGAGTTCAAGTAAAACCTTTCGATGCATAAGTGGCTGAAATGAAACTTAGAAATTTTGTAAGAATCAGAGGCAAATTAAAATAGTTTTTTTGCTTAATATTTTTCTTTATATCTTGAATTCTAAACATTAAAAGAACCAATTATTATTAAAAATTTGTGGGCAAGCGAGGATGGATACAGATTGGGCTTCTATTGACGACTTTATTAGAACATTCAGGAAATCATGGATATTATTTCAAAGATATGACAATTATTTTTACTTCTGAACTAATTAATGGAAATTATTTTCTTAATATGGGGTGAAATCCCTTTCTTAAAATGGTTGCTAAAGCAAAAAATTCTAAAAATAAATTTAAAAAGAAAAAATTACGAACCAAATTCATTTTTTCTTCTATTAATTCTTTTAAATAATATCTTTTCTTGATGGATTGGAGTTGGACCTCTTCCAAAATTTTCCGCACCTCTTCTTCTTTTCTTAAAAATTCTCTTACTTCCTTTAAGAAAAACATATCATAATTTTTAAAAACTAATCTTATATAAGTATTTTAAAATCAATTGCAAAAGAGATGCTGCCTTTTTACCTCTTTGGTGAAGCGTTGACCATTATCACTGTTCACAGATGACAAAGCAATTCTTCCTTTAAGCTCTACAAAGGAACTGTTCAGTTCATTCCATTCTTTTTCTTTTTCAATATTTTTGGCTTCTAAAGATGCCAGTTGTTCTGTACTTTCTCGTTGGTTCTCCTCAATTTCAGTGAACTTATTATTAATTTTTTCTGTATAGTGCGAAAATGGACTGTTAATTAATTTAATACATCTCATCTCTTGTGTGTAAAAGATCAAGTAATTGTGAGTTTAACGTTATCATATTTTAACTCAATATAACTACTTAAAGATATTTCAAAAATTACCAATCTATATTAACACTATCTGCTATGTATACATGTATAGGAACATACTTATGACATAAATTTTATATCAACAAGAAAAACGCATGAGCAATAATATCCAATGTTTTTACACAATAACTATAACAATGCACATTTATAATAAAAATTCGATTTCCAGAAAGAAACAAAACCGGAAAACATGCTCTTTCTTTCAATGTGGCTTACGTATCTACGATATTCATATTCCTATAAATCAGAGCTTCCCAGACTTTTTTGTCTCATAGACCCCTTGCCATGTTTATTGGTTTCGGGTAGACCCCTGCTTATCTAATATTGAATTTTTGCAAATTTATCCCCTTAATTTTTTTTTTTTTTTTTTTTGACAGCTGGTACTACTACTTACTTTAAAAGAACTTAATTTCTTACTGTAGGGAAGAATAGCGTTTAAAATTTAAGAAGCACGTGTTAATCAATCAAATTAAAATTAAATTAATGCATAAAATAACTGAATAACAAACAAATGTTTTTAAGGAGAGGGATGAATCTGGCGCTTCAATAACAAATTTTCAAAATTTAATATCAATCTATTCAGGTTTAAACCTAAATCTCCTTTTGTTAGCAAGTGTCCAGTTTTTTCCGTCCCCCCCCTTTTTTTTTGTTCTTGAGATTGTCAAACTCAATGAAACTCCCTCTCATTTGGCAAAGCAATTAAGGTATCTCTTTTTAAAGCCAAAATTGCTGTCATCCTTTTCTAAACTTTATTTTAAGATCTTCATTAGGGCCTATTCTGATTAGTTGCTAATATGACATTTTTTTCCCAATGTGACTAAAGGAATTCACTGTCTACTGTGGTATTAGTATTTAAAAAAAAAGCAATCTTAACCCTAGTTTAAAAATCTGTGTAAAAGGCATTTAAATATTGAACGTTGGTTAAAATGTCCAGACAGGTTGTCGGTGAAAAAAGGAGAAAATTTGCAACGTTTAATATTATACTTCTTTTGCTTTATTATGTAAAGATATGCTGAAATAATCCTTATCTTAGTAAAACTTATGCTGTCTCCCAGTAACCACAAATTAACTTCACTAAATTTAGTAAATAAATCGGTAAAATCTAGTTTCCAATAAATAATTTTTTTTCAAAGAATAAAGTCACGATCTGTTTTAATGAGAGCTACTGTCATAGACCCCCATTTACATCTCATGGACCCCCAAATTATTTTTTCGCTGGCATAGACCCCTTGAAGGTTGTCATAGACCCCTGCTGGTCTATATAGACCATTTTGGGAATCACTGCTATAAACTATAAATACATTTTTAGACTTCGGAAATTGTTCTTATTTTTCATTATTAAAAACTTTTTTGCTTCCCTGTATTTCATTCGTCTAAGAGAAGTACAATAATCAAAAATACAAAAAAAAAAAAAAAAAAAAAAAAAAAATCTGATAAAGGATGTAAAAAATAAAAATTCATCTCTTGAGATTATTGATTTATAAATTTAATGCAATAAAGTGAAATTTTCCTCAGTAAAAAGATTTATCTTGCAAAAAAATAATTAGCAAAAATAAGCAATAAATACAATAATTTATGAAATAATTTTTCTGCTACAGACGAAAACACATTAATGTAAAGGGCATAAAAAATAATATTTTTAAATTTTTGCTATTTTATTTATAAAAATTCCTTCTGGACCACTGTTTTTCACTGCAGAGCAATTATTAAAAATGAACTACATCAAAAAAGAATTCTAATGGAAGATGAATTTAAAATACAAAATATCACATCTTACAAGGGGAGGGCACAACTAAGGAAATTCATTTAGGGACGAGACTTTGTATTACAGTAGTACTCCTTTAGGGTGTTCAAACCTCAATGTAATTCCACCGAATGGCCAGTCAATTCGGAGAAAATAGCCTTCAAAATTCTTCATGTTTAGCTTTTATACAATTAAGTTTTAATTAGCATCAGAGATGCAGTGGCATAGGGCAGAGGTCACCAAACTTTTTGACCTCACGCGGACCAGTAAATTTATAATTTAAATCCCGCGGACCACTAATAAAATTTTTTAAGTGTTCAATGTATTTATAAAAAAAAATTGTGATCTAAGAACACATAAAATGTACCTAGTTAATAAAATGAAACTACTAATTGTAACCAAATTATGAAAGCTTTATAAATATATAAACCATAATAAAATAAACAAAAACTGTAAAAACAAAACAATTAAAAAATGGTCTAAGTATATCAAATTTTTAGCATTATACATTCCTAGTGTGGTGGATGTTCCCGCTTACTAGAAATAAGATTATGGATATCTGGATCCAATGTTGTTACTGCAAGACGGAGAACTGCATTTACTTCAAACTGAGATCGGTACCGTGTTTTGATGGCTTTGACAGATCAGATAAAAAAGCCATTTGACATAAATAAGCTGTGGAGAATTGAATCAGAATTTTCCTCGCCTGTTCACCAAGAAAAGGGTATTTACTTTTTATGAAAAGCCAAAACTGATATCTTGATAAAGATGAATGAAATTTAGAGTTTCATCGACCTATCGGTCGATGAAGCTTTCTTTTAGATGCATGCTTAAATTATTATCCTGAATTTTCGCTGCAAATAGATCTATTATCCACTGATTACCATGTCTGGGATCTGCATTCTTTGGGAAAAACGATCAAAAGATTCTATGATTCCAAGTGCTTTTTAACTAGGTTTACTACTTGCTAGTTAACATCATTTTCCTTCATATATTCATCAAAATTAGAAAACATTTGCAGATCTTCTTCAACCAACCATGTTTGCCACAATAATATTTTCTATTGAAACGCATCCATTTTACTTCGTAGTGTGCACACGTCTGTAAGTTGTCCTTGCCAGGCTATGTTCCCCCCCCCCCCCCCGGGGGGCGGCACTGTCAGGTATGCAAGCTTTGCTAGACATTCATTGTTGGGCAAGAATTTTTGCAATTTCGGATTATTTTTTGTTCGTGAAATATTAAATGATATTTTACTAATTACAAATAGTTTTACAGTATAAAATACAATATATTATAAATAAAATATTATACATATTATTATAAAAATTATTTATAAAGAAATTATTTTATAATTAATATCCTAAAAATAATATATATCTTATATAAAATATTAGTTTAATTATGTTGTAATTATATAAAATATTTAATTTCTTTTTTTTAGTAAATTTATTTAATTGTAAAAATAATTAAATGAATTTAAAAAAAAAAAAAAAAAAAACTAATCACACAACTCGAACCTTGGCCGACCGCGCGGTAAACAAGTACTCTACCACCTATACCACTGCATCTCTGATGCTAATTAAAACTTAGTTGTGTAAAAGCTAAGCATGAATTTTGAAGGCTATTTTCTCCAAACTGACTGGCCATTAGGCGAAATTACACATTGAAGGTTGAACACCCTAAAGGAGTACTACTATTACACAATGTCTCGTCTCCAAACGAATTTCCTTAGTCGTTCCCTCCCCTTGTTAGACAATCTGTTAATTTATTATAATAAAGCAAACTTTTTTTCCACACTTGCAAGCTTTGCTTTAAGGAAAAATTATTACAAAAAAAATAACAATAAATTTAACTAAGCAATTTTTTCCATATTCAAAAGGCAAATTTGAGCAAAAAAAGAAGGGAAAAATTCGAATTTAAATTCGTGATTCTAGTTTTAAAAATTGAATTGCAAAAGATGCAGTTTAATAGCATAAACAGAATTGCTTTATTAAAAAATTTGGGGAAAATCAAATTTTTATTTCTGAAAATACAAACAGGAAGAAATAAATTTATTGCTGCGATGGCATTACAGAAAAAAAAATGTGGAATAGAGAAATGAAAGAAAAAAATTTTAGCGTTTTGGCCAAACGGAAAACAAAAATTTATACCTTCCATGGTAATACGGAAGTAAAGAAATAATTATAGCGAGGGGGAAACGGAAATAAGGAACTATAATAGTTTTAAAAATGAAACAAAAAAAAAACAAACATTTAGGACACTTGATGGCAAAAAGTAAAACAAAGCAATACAACTTTTCTTGTAACGCTGTTGTAAAGTTAAGGAATTCGAATAACTATAAAGTAAGAATACATAAAATTTACATTTAAAAATTAAAAATCAGAATTGATTAAGTTGTAACGTTTAGGTATAAAGCATTCATACTTGACAAAAATTAATAGTTTGTAATTGTTTTTCATTTGTTTTATATTTTAAAATTTAATTTAAAATTAGATTGACTTTTAAAAAATTTTTGTTGAAAAGAAAAACATTTATGTCATCTTATGGGCTTTTATATGTGTATACTATGTATTCATTGAAATTCTATTTGTAACTCTTTTTAACTATTTTATCTTTTTATACTTATTCTTATTTATTTTTTATATTTATTCTGGGTTTTAATGGCTTTTATTTAGCTGAGTTAATCTTTTCCATTAATATATACGTTAGGGCTAGGGGAATATAGTATCTTATATAGAAAATATTTTAAGTGTTCCTTTTTTAACTATACAACATGTTTAAAATTTGTTTTTTTTTTGTTCTTCAAAGAGAGATATATCTCATCAAACAATTCCGAAATAGTTTTTTAAGTGATAACTTCTTTAGGCGCGTATTGCTGCAGAGGGAACTTGAATGATGCGTTTTAAAAAGCCAAGCATTGTTACGCTCGGGTTTGTAACGCTCGTAATAATGGTAACAATACTACTGATTGGTAACAATACTACTGAATCATTTGGGTTTAATGAGTCATGTATCGGAGAAATTTGTGCAGCAAAATGTAGAGCAGAAAATGGACAAATAATTCTAATGTGTGTGTGGTTACTATTTATATTTCACCAAATCAAAGTGTAGAGAAAATTATCGTATTCATTCACAAAACTGTAGTTGTCTACACTGATTGACGGATGATTGACGGATGATTTTGTGAAGAGGTACCTAGACTGCGTCAGCATTCTTCAACCCTCTATCTGGTTATTCAATGTTCATGGTGTTGCAGCTTTGGTTGGGAGAGGAGGGCGTGACTTCAGGAGTGGAGAACCAATGAGAGTGGTGCTGTGGAGGTGCGCTTTAATTGGAGGTTGGAAGTGAGCTTTGAAACTGCACTGACTTTGACTTCGAAGAATTATTCTAATTTTAGTTTA
>BMAV01005086.1:141748-155434 GCA_019973955.1 Trichonephila inaurata madagascariensis
TCAGAAGTTACATTATTGTTAGTCGGGAGTGGATGTTTAACATCCTGTTCTAAGTCCGAGAAATTATTTCTCGTTTCTATGGGATCCAGGTTAGTGACTGGGGAAACGGGCCTGGCAGTCTTTTTAGGAAAGATAAACTCTTCCGTGGATTCCTTGCTTTTATTTTTGCGCTTTTTACATAACTTTTTCTTTTTAACTTTACACTCGGTTTTTTCATCCGAAATGGGATCGTTAGAATTAATTTCTTCAACTACCAAGGTAGTGGGAATTTTATGCTCATTGCAATCAGTTCTAGTGCATGGGGGGAGGGTTTTAAGCTCAGTTGTCTACACTGAAGCCGGATCAACACTTTTGAACAAAAATTGCCTATTATTTTAAGTGGGGATTTTAATGTAGATTTTTCAAAAGACAAATCAAAGCCTTTAGTAGATTTTTTAAAATCAAAATTTAACTTAATTGTGTCAAATGATTCAAATGAAAGCACGACAAAGTACGGAACAACGGTTGATGGAGTTTTTTTCTCTCTCAGATATTTAAATAATTTTGAATCTTAAGTATTTATAACCTATTTCAGCTACCATAAGCCTATTGTTTCCTTCTTAGAATACAATTAATTCACAAATATGATTGTATATTTCGCAAAAAATATTACTTTATGAGTATAGACATATGAATAAATAATATTATATGACAATACTAACATCTTGTTTTTTATTCACCTAACTAATCCCTGAAATAACATTAAAAAATCTGAAGCTATCACTTCTATCGTGTGGTCAAAAGCACACACACTCATTTTTTTTTTTTTTTTTTTTTTTTTTTAAAAATTAGAAAATATCAATACGAACATATATTACTAATGGATATTTATTTAATGTATGATTTTGTTTTAGCTAGTACATTAATTACTTCAGAAAAATTAAAATTTTTGCAATTTTGCTTCGATGTTTAATATAGCAAGTGCATTCATAAGCGTTCTGCACACATGCTTGATCGAAAATAATTCTCCATTAATTTTAATTCGCTGGAAATGGGATCAGCACTTTCTATAGTAACTGGCAATGTAAAAAAAAATAATCTTAACACAGCTAACACATTTAGAAATAGCTGACTATAATTATTATTTAGAATTTATTGCAATGTCTTATGGGTTATTTACATCCCTTTCCTTCAAAATCCAAACCCATAGCAAACCAATTTCATGGATTAGGTTTCCAAATCTCTCTTTCTCTACATCTTTGTAATAAAACTTACAAAGTTTTAGGACCATTTTTCTAATACAGGTTTTTCTAAGGTTTTTATAACATAGATTCATTTGAAATCAGGAATAGTTAATATCAGTGAGTGTGGAATTGGTGTCTCAAGAGCTAGTTTTGACTAAACACAACAACAGTATGTGTATTACAGCGTTAAAAAAATAACAGCTAAATTCCCACAAACCGGGTTTTCCATAGTTTCATTTTCTGCTATTTCGGGCCAAAAACTCTGCCTAATGTGGACCGAAGGTGGCCGAGTTTGTAAAAATTCTGGGTTATCGAGAACGGGATTAAAAAAAGAATAACTACAAGTATTTCCTCAAAAAATATTGTACTGCATTTGTAAGTATTGTTTGCTTGGGAATAAAACAGAAAATAAGCTGTCTAAATACCCTTAAGGTATCCGACTGCGTTCGGAACCATGATTTAGCAAAAGCGTATAAATGGATAATATTTATGATATTTAGTGTCACTTAGATTAGAAAATGTATCTAAAATTGTTTTAAGAATATTACTACAATAAAAAATTATTTAAGTACAATATTTTGACAAAAAATGAACATAGAAAGACCCATTTTCAAAATATTCTCCTTTTGTGAAAAATGCTTCTATTATAATAATATTTTGCCAGTATATATCTCAGGCCTCTGTACAGAGGCTGAACTAGAATTTTTGAAATATACAACTTAGAAATGGATTTATCCATATTTTACTACAACAGAGGGTAGAAATTTTAAGAAAAAAACGCCGATAATTATTTCAATTGGTAGTAACCCTGAAAATAATGTGAATTTTTCAAAAACCCTAGTTCAGACTCTCTGGATAATTCTTTACTTTACATAAGCAAAATATTATTATTATAGAAGCAATTTTTATGTGAAAGGAGAACGCTTTGAAAAAAGGTTATTCTAAGTTAATTTTTTGCCAAAATATTTTTTTTAAAAAAGTTTTTTTTTTGTCATATATAATGTTCTTAAAACCATTTTATACATGTATTCTAATCTAAGTGACACTAAATATCATGAAAATTATCCATTTATGCGCTTTTTTAAAATCACGGTTCCGAACGTAGTCGGATACCTTAAACAAAGGAAAATACTTCTTTTATGAAGACATAGAGCATTTACTACATGAACATTTGGAAATGTACAGAGTAGGGGTTTGTATGAGGGGTTTTTTCTGCCTGTGCAAGGGTGACCGAGTTATCCGGACTGACGGGTTACCGAGTGCCGAGTTAACGGGACTCTATACTGTGTAATTTTTTTTTTTTTTATTTTTATTTCTTTTCAATTTCGTTTTTAGGGAAAATGATCTGAAATATTCTAATGATGTGCTTGCACTCTTACTTCATCTAAAAATATGCTGAATTTTGTTCTTAAATTTAGGATTTCAGTTTTTATTTCATTGATTAAATTAAAAGAATAATTGTTTTTACTTAAAATAATTTATTAATAATTCTAATTTTGGACAATATTGTAAACCATACCATTAAACATAAAATAAATGGAGCTTCTTGTATTGAATGCAATAAACTTTTAGCTTCGAATACCGCTGTGCTATCGTTACTTACAATTACAAATTTTTCAGATTTAGGTGTGGACCTCGGGAGTTCCCAGGGTCAAATAGCAAAAACTGAGCACTCCAGTCATCAAGCATTGGTTTAAAGAATGTGGCAATTCAAAGTTTTTTAATAATAAAGCTTAAGATGGAATATTTTTTTCTTTATATTGACGAATATAGAAATATTGTCATGGTTACATGTGCACAAGATTACATTATTTTAGTTTTTTGTCATGTTTGGGGCCCCCACCCTCCAGAGAGCCGGCCCTGAACCCAAAGCCCTTTTCTTTATACGGTGCATACACGCCTTAAAAACCCGTGCAAAAAAGTATGATTCGTAAGGTGAAAAAGAGGTTCTACCACTAGAGTAAGTAATGGGGAGTTGAGGATACTCCCCCCCCCCCCATCGACCAACAAATTTTTAAATTTTTAATAATTTATATTTTCTTTGGCCTTTAAAACCGGACACAAGAAAATAAAGAACTTAATTCAATTCGAAAATCACGTAAAAAGAGTGAAAAAAATATCGAATCTTTTATATACAGTGGACCACAAAAGTGTTCGAATACTTGCAATTTCCAATAAAATTTAATGTTTTTGACTAGTAAAAATTAATATATCGGAATTGTAATTTTTTTATGATATCTGAAACTTGTTCTTAATGAAATTACTTAGTTAATTTTTTTAAAAATAGTATATAACTATTATTTTTAAAAATTAATAATCAAAAAGCTAATAAAAAATTACACCACAAAAAAAAAAGTCTTCGCACACCTAACAAAAATCTCCACACAAAGCTTTAAATATTGTATTTCTTTCTTAATTTGGTATTTAGTAGGATATCTTTAAGTGCTCACAACAATTTTAAACGTCTTGGTGTAGATTTAATCAATTTTTTGTAAATTCTGCATCCATTTTCCTCCATGCTTCTGTGATTATTGTTTTTACTTCCCATTATGTGTTTATATGTCATGTTTTCTTTTTTAAAAAAATCAAATTCTCACCAAATATGTTCTGCTGGGCTAAATAAAGTGATTGAAAGGTGTTTTCAGATTTTGGAGACAGTTATATAGGAACCAGCGGCGTACATTGAAAGCAGAGTGCTTGGCGTCATTATCCTGTTAAAAAATGAAGTCGTCTCCAATATCCAAATTTGGGGAGGATAACTTAAAATTTCTCTCTAAAATATTTAAGTAGAGCTCATACTTCATAATACCATCAAAAAATAACAAATTATCCAATTCTGAAGTCGATTTACACCCTCACGTCGGAACACTTACACCTCCATAGTTCATTGATCTAACTAGATTCTTGGGGTTAAGTTTCAGAAAATTCAAAATTGGTAGCAAATTGATTGGAATGACAAAAAATTCCACATTTTTGGCTTCGATGGGTGCATAATAGTTTGTAAATGATAAAATGAGGAATTTTATTCCATGAATTAATATGGAACAATAACTTCTCCATCTCCATGCTGAATCATGAAGGTGGAAGTGTTTTTGTGTGGGGGTGTAAATCGGCCGCAGAATGAGGTAATTTGGTATATTTTGATGGTATTGAGAATTATGAGCTCTATTTAAATATTTTAAAAAGACATTTTAAATTATCCGCCCAAAATTTGGATATTGGAGACGACTTCATTTTTTAACAGGATAATGACGCCAAGCGCACTGCTCTCAATGCCGCTGGTGTCTCTATAACTGTCCCAAATTCTAAAAAAACGTGCTCAATCACTTTATTTAGCCCTGTAGAACATATTTGGTGAGAATTTTATTTAAAAAAAAAAAAAGAAAGCATGTCATATAAACACATAATGTGAAGTAAAAGCAATAATCACAAATTCATGGAGGAAATTATATGCAGAAATTACAAAAAACTGATTAAATCTATACCAAGACGTTTAAAAGTTGTTGTGGACACTAAAAGATATCATATTAAGAACTAAATTAAGAAAAAAATACAATATTTTAAGCTATGTTGAGATTTTTGTAAAGTGTACGAAGACTTTTGTGACGTAATTTTTAGTAGCTTTTTGATTATTAATTTTTAAAAATAATAGTGATACTATTTTAAAAAAATTAATTATGTCATTTCATTAAGAATAAGTTGCGGATATTGTAAAAAAATTACAATTCCGAAATATTAATTTTTATTAGTAGAAAACATTAAATTTCATAGGAAACTGCAAGTGTAAGTTAATATTAATGTGTTAAAATTTATACATATATTACTTTATAGTTAAAATAAAGTTAGGAACTCACATATATCGCCTGGAAAAAAATTAAAACATTAAATTAAAAAATATTAGAAATAACATTCTTTATTCATCAATACTTGTTCATTATAAACACATTTTCTAACAGCGAGACGAATTGAAATCGTTTGCCCTTACTGGAAAAATCTGCTACATCTGCTTTCTTAATTGCATTGAAAATTTTCGTGCAATCATGATGTGTTAAGAAGATGCACAAAAATTTTTAAATTACTTTTGTGACATTAATTTTTTTTTATTATGATATCTTTTTATTTATTATTATGTTGGTTTTGTACATTCTTTATATATGTGATTCTTGATACTCAGAAGGTATCCAAACACGCTCGAAGTACTTTTTTTTTTTTTTTTAAAAAGGCATATTTAAACATTATAAATGGTTTTTAGAAACCAATGCCAATAAATACTAATATTTAACTATATATATAAGAATATATTTTTAAAAAAATTATCTAAATTTTACAAAAATCACAATTATAAGTGAAATTTTAGCAACATTTTTGATAAACATAAAAGCAATTAGAGGAAAAAGTAATAAACATATTAGTAAAAGTATTACTAAAACCAATTAGAGATGCATTTATCTAGAAAATGTACTAAAATTTTAATGGTTTACTAAAATTTGAAAATTTTAGAGCTGATTGAGTAAACATTATAAGAAATAAAGATCATTTATGAGACCATTATTATTTATTTAACAGGTCGTAACTCAAAAACTATTCATACAATAAGAAATATTTTAGTACATTCTCTAAAAAATAATATAAATATCAGGTTCTAAAAGTTTTATAGAAGTATGTTTATAACATTTTGAATTATCAGACTCGTCATGATAAATTTCGAACAATTTAAATGCCCACTTCTAATAGATCACAGACCCACTTCCAGTTTTTCTAACTTTATACAATTGATTGCAAATTGGCCTCTAAGTAACGTAGAAACAAAAAGTATGTTTTGTAAAGCCAAAAGATAGCTGTATTCAATAAAATAAAAAAACAAAAATATATGTTTTGACCGAATTTGGTCTTTTTTAACATGTTCGGATACCCTAAGCCAGTGGTCGGCAAACTTATTACCCAAAGAGCCAAATATGAACATTACAACAATTTAAAAAAAAAAATTGGGAGCCAAATCTGCTTGTTTAGTTAACTTTTATTACACTAAATAAGTAGTACATTAAATAAAACTAAATTTCATACTTAATAAATATTTATTAATGCGAACAATGTGCTTGCATCTCCTTGGAAAGTTTGAGTAAGTCAGGTTTGTATGTTGTTGTTTTTGATTTTAGGCATGATTCCAAGTTCTCATCAATAAGACGACTTCTCAGTTTACTCTTGATAATGTTCATGCTTGAAAAAGATTGCTCGCATATATATGTAGAACCGAAAAGAGAAAGAACAGCAAACTCGAGCTTTTTCAGCTGATCGTAAGAGTCAGGAACACTATTCCAAGCGTTGAAAGTGATCATGTCTTCCTTCTCCAGGTCATTCAAAGCAGACCACTTGGGTTGTGAACTAAGATCGCATTTTTTCTTCTCCAATATTTCCAGTTCAACGCAAAGACATTCAAATTCAGAGCGCCATATCTCCTGGTTTTTTAAATTCAGCAATTGTATTTCAAAGCTACCAATGTCAATTTAAAAAGGAGAAAATTTCAACTCGGTTAACGTAGCATTAAGAGGATTTTTGACAAATACTAAAGTTGCTCTGCTGTTTTTAAATTCATGAAACCTGCTGAGAAATGCTTCCCTTATATTTAAAATTATTGTTTTAAAATGGTGTTTATTAATAGAGGAATTATATGTTTTTTTGGCGATGATTCAGCAGGTTCGGAAAGTGAAACAATGTTTCCATTTCAAAATCCTGAGCAAAAATGGATAATTTGTTTTCGAATGTTATTACTTCTTCTAATATCGAAAAAATTCAGTTTCCTTTACCTTGTAGTTTACGATCAAGCTGATTTAGATGTGACGTAACGTCTACCTTGAAATAAAAGTTTTGGATCCACTGATCGTCTGTTAGTTCTGGGTAGTGAACGCCCTTCTCAAGAAGAAATGCTTTAATTTCCGGAAAAAGGGACGCGAAATGTTTTAAAACGTTCCCTCTTGATTACCAACGTACCTTGTTATGAAGCAAAAGATCAGCGTACTCCTCACTCTCCATTTCAAATAAAAATTCTTTGAATTGTCGATGATTAAGAGCTTTAGCTAAAATGGAGTTGATAATGGTAATCACTAATTCCATAACTATACAAATTTCATCCGGAAATGTTTGCGCACAAAGCGTTTCTTGGTGAATGATACAATGGTAAACAAGTATCTCGTGATTTATTTTTTTCTTTCAAAATAGCAACAAACCCTTTTCTTACGCTGATTTGATGATTTATTTAGGGCCTAAACAAATCATCAGATTTCGTTAGAACTTCAGGCTGCGTTTCACGTTTGGATCAGTGTTTCAAAAAAACACACGATTTTCCAGTCTTTTCACCGTTTAAACCTTTAAGAAATTACACCAGCAGGTAAACGATTAATCATGCCCTTCTACTTTCTACTTGACAATCTGCAATCCTAATTTGTTTATATCACTCTTGTCTAAGGCGTAGCAAAGCACGGGTTTAAAGACCCGAAGTGATAAAGAATTTAAAAACTCCTATGCCTCAGGTTGTGGTTCAAAGTCTTCCCGTGGCGTGGTGTGGTAGCTTAGAGAAGGGAGAGCCAGCTCAAATGTCTTCCTTGCCACTTGACCGAGGTTCAAAATTACGAGGTCCGTTGCCAAAAGCCCTCGAGCAACTAAACAGTGCGATGTTAATATTCCCTTATTTATTCATTCATTCTTTTTGCCCAACTAATTTGTAGACACCCTGTACATCCGATCACGAAAAATAAGACGAAAATAACAGATTCATTTTAAAAGCGTTGTGGAAATTCAGAAGAGTTTTAATTTTCAGAGATAGATGCAGTGTCTGCTATTTTTATATTTTATTTTAAATACACTCAAAAATTTACTTCTTGTTCTGTTTAGAATAATACAGATCTTTGATTTTAAAAAATTATAAAAGAAATTTTTAATCCATTTTTCTTGTCTGTATAGATTTTTAAATTACTAAATTTTTCATATTCATTACTTTTTATCACCTTAAAAAATAGTTTTCTCATTTACTTATTGTTGATCAGCAGAATTTACATATCTACATATTGTCTCTGGTAACTGCATAAAATCGAATCCCTTATGCATGGTATGTTTGAATTCATACAGCTGTTGTATTTGTCGTTTTTTTTTTTTTTTTTTTCTTTTTTTCTTTTTCTTTTTTTTTACATTGAAAATATTTATCATAAAAGTGCATAGAATTTTTCTCACTTCAATTTTTATGCTTGTTAATGCAAAATTGTAAAATTTTTCTCATGCTATGGATCGTCCTTAAATTCCATTTATTTCTTTGTTTATTTCATTTATTTTCACTCATTAAACAAATGGGGTTTTTTTTCCAAGCTATCTGTGATTTGGTTATTTTTGCTTCTTTTTAATTGAAATACCACTGCAATTGACGACTTAGTAATTTAGTTTTAGCTGATTAAACTCCAGAACACAGATCGAAAATATATATATTATTTATCTTTCGCCACGTGGCCGCAGTAGCCTTGCAGAGACGTCTTAAGGCTCTTTGAGGCCCAGGGCCCAGTGAAATCTTTTTGAGGCCCTGGGCCCCTATGCAAAAGTAGGCCCTACGTGAGGTCTTTAAAAGCAGGAAGTATATAGCATGCATTGTCAAATATTCGTGCAAACGATAATTTGAAACAAATAAATGTGCACTGTTCAGAATCTCAAAAACCTAGGCACAAACCGGCTCAAACGGCCGCATTTCGACTAAATGAGTTGAATGATTTTTTTAAGGTATTCGGCCTAGGCCTAGACGTAGACATAGGTCCTCACAAACTAATGCAGTCTAACCACTTTTGCCAGTTGGCATGCAGTTTGAAATTCCCTGTTTTTCGAAGAATATGTACGGAAATAATATTTTTGACCATTTAAATTATCCGGATCATGATCTTATTAGGACAGAGTCGAGAACGAAACGATGCCCCCACCGAGGGTGACGCCCTGGGACTGGGCCCAGTTGGCCCATGCCTTAAGACGTCCCTGTAGCTTAGTGGCCTATGTTATCTCTGCCGAGTCATGGGTCAGACTCTTGACCCCACTGTAAATTCATCGTACAAAGGTGCCGATGCGTTCAAAATTTCATTGCGCCCCCCTCAATGCAATAACAGTGTATCGAATTCAATAATACTATACTTTGTGTAAAGCTACAATACAACTTGAACCTCTTAAGTGCCACCGGCGTATATAAACGTTTCGCGCAACCAAAGCATAATTTTATATATGGCAAGGACATGGGGTCACTGGTAATTATTAAACTTTCTCTTAACTTAGTATTGTTAAATTAATTATCAACGATATTGTGCAGTACTGATGCATTTATATTATATCAGTGTTAATGGGTATTTTATTTTTATTATATGTCAGAATGTTTATATCTTTATTATGTCAGAATTATTAATTTACTTTCAGTAAATTAAAAAGTTTTTAAAAAAATCTTTTGTTTTCGACTTCTTAATAGGCTCGTGCCCCCTTGTAGAGTTATCTCGGCCCCCTAGGGGGGCGCACCCCACAGTTTGAGAAACGCTGGTGTAGAAGCTTGAAGGAAATAGTGCCAGAGCTTAGGTGTCATCCTCGTCGCTTGAACATAATTCAGAATTACAATATCCGCCACCAATAACCATCATATTTTTTCAGATTGCGACGTTGTTAAACAATCAATTATTCTTCATGATACAATAATTAATGACACCAATTTAGAAAAAATATTTTAAAATATACATATACACAAAAATTATATATTTTAATTAGAGTATTACACACTTACCTAAAGCTGCTTTAAAAGTTTCCTCATTCGCCCCCACAGGTAGTTCTAGTTTTTGGAAGTAGTCCTGAATGAGAAGTACATATTTTAAATCTATTACCAGGATTTCCATTTTCATATAAAGTAAAGGATATTTTTGTTTATTTCTATTTAAAATCAGGTATTGTTAATGTACCTTTTCTTCACATCCTTTCACAAACACAGATAATCTATGCTGAAAGAAATCATTCTTGCTTATAAGATCTTCTCTTTCTTTAAAAGATTTCTATAAAAAAGAAAATACTTAAGTGATATTTTCTTACAACCATATTCTAAAAATAAAAAAATAAAAAATAATCAGCATTTTATCCTCTACTCAAATATCAACAAAATGTTTTCATTCTGGTTTTTGTACAAAAGAAATCTAAACGTCGCTCCTCCGGTACAGTGGTTAGCGACGCTGACTGCTGCGACGTAGGGCTTGGGTTCGAATCCCGAAGGCATGGATGTCTGCAAATGTATAATACCTTTGCGGCATGGAGATACTCTAAGTAGCCGTCGATCCGCAAGTCGAGGTTGGTGAAAGGGGAAGAGAGGTGGGAGGCCCCTGACCCCTCCTGGGTGTTCTCCCTCAAAATTGGGGTGGAATCGAACCGAAACGTACTGTCACCTGTATGGTGCTCAAAGCAACGGATAACGGTAGACGATCATCTAGTCCTTTGCAGGGATGAATTTCATGTTCCTCTATTTGACATCGTCAGACAGATGGCATTAGTAACAACAACAACAGAAATCTAAACACAAAAATGTAATATTTATACCACCGCTTTTGCGATAAAGAACTTAATTTTTTTTTTAAGCCACCAGGGGTTGTGACAATGTATACCTTTCTTTTCTTTCTTTCTTTTTCTTCTTTTTTAAGTACAACTAAAGAAATTTCTTGAAAATATATTATTGAGATTTAAGGCAAATTTGTTTTCAGAACGCCTCAAAAAATCTCAGAAATACACCTTTCTAACATAGCAACGAAATAAAATGTTTTTTTTTTCTGATAAAATAAAAGTTCAATATGTAATTAATTTTTTAGTTAATTAAATCTTAATTGTTACGATATTTCAAGCAATATGTAGAATCAAAAAATAAAATTATCATTTTCTTATTAAAATAACTTAAAATTTAAGGTTTAATGCATAAAAGTTATCATAGTTACATTGTCAAAATAAATTAATTTCAAAACATTTTCTACTTTTCTACCTTTTAATTAATTTTAAAATTTAACTTAATATACCTTACTTGAAAGATCAGCATAAAACGTATTTAAATATAAATGATATCAATTAATGGCTTTTCTTTAAAAAATGTAAAGATGCAAATTTATTAAAATATAATAAATAACTTAGTTTCATTCCTAAATATTAGACACACATGGCCTTTTTTAATACAAAAAAAAAAAATTAATATGCGGTAAATATTTCCAAAGTTACCAATATACTGGTAATTATATTTTCTTTATTTAAATCGGCTTCTTGGGATTGAACTTCATCCTCGATTTTTAGATTTTCATCTTCGTCCAAAGGCTTTTGATCATCAATATTTTCACTTTCATGTTCAGGAACATCTTTCTCGTCCTCCATTTTACCAACAGATGCAAAACAATTATTTTTTTGCTCGTCGTTTATCGGTCTTTGGTTACCATAGTAACTTACTTTATGAGTGGTTGCCAACAGAAATGTCTACATTAGCAAAATTAAGGATTAAAGTAATGTCTCAAATATATCGATTTATACCTAAAGGCATACAATGGTTTTTCGACTTCAAAAAAAATATTATACGAATAAGGAAAACTAATGAAAATATTAAATCAAATAAAAGAAAGTGGAAAATAACAAACTGTGACTTGAAGATTTGTTTATTAGAGACATCAGTTTGGTAATATTGAAAAAAAAAATAATAAGTGATATAATCACATCAGATAAAAGGAACCGCAAAGAGGAAGTATAAAACTCACTTTTCTAGATGGGCGACGAATGGTATGCGCTAGGGTTACCATATTTGGCTGTTTATGAATTATACATACTTTCTAAATAATTACAATAAAAGAAAAAATAAAACGGTTTTCTGAAAATGTCAAATTTTTCTATTTTAGTTGCATTTGCTTCTAGTAACTATATAAGTAAGTATTTATCTTTTATTATTAATTACTTGACCTACTATATCTATTTCAACAATACTTTAAAAATTGATTTAAATTTTGAAATGAAATTTTCTAGGAAATATTGAATTAATATTTTAGCATATGTGCGATTTAGTATTTATTGATCAGAAGTCTGGGGTTTAGAAAATAAAAATTTTGGTTAATTTTGAAAATTAAACTGATAAAAATAGTTTTCGTACTGTAAATATCAGATTATTATTTTAATTTTTATTACTATAATTTTGACAGTTCTCCGAATTTTATTAAATTTTTATTAATCGCTCAGTCAAAAATTTACTTGAATCAGAAATATAAATATTTTCCCGATTGTCACCAGGAAGTTTATGAGAATGTTGTGTCAAATTTTTTTTAAACTTTTACAAGTAAAATCAAAATTTTGGATTTTTAGAAAAAGCTTTTATATTAAAAGTTATTGTTATATAAAGTAATTATTCATAATGATGATAAAAGAGAGTAATGTGTTAATGCTAATTTATATTTCCTATTAAAATATAACATACAACTTTGTCTTTAAAAGGCTGTTTCGTCTTAAACCTGTTTCCGTGCAATATGGGACAGTAACTTTTTATAATTTTTCATTAGAATAAAATGTTCTAAAATTATGTTCATGTTCTGACCACCAGTGGCGTACACAAGGGAAGGCAATCACCCCTCACCCCCCCCTTCTCCCATAGATCCGCAGAATTTTATTTTTTTTTTTCAAAATAATTTTTGTTGGGCTTATTTGCTGTTTTTTTTTTTTTTTTTTAATGTAACCTGTACCACTCATAAAGGTAGTCTGTGCAAACCACTGCTGACTACACTAGTATAAAGAAAACAATTTATTTAAATATGTTCATTTTTTTCTGTTAATCCATTTTTTAATATAGAATAAGTATCACATTTCATCTACCGTATTTACTCGTATCTAAGCCTTACTTTTCACCCCTATGTTATTGCTATTGAACATCGGGTGTGACTTAGAATTGAAGGAAATAAAATTCGTTGGAGGGGTTACTTAAAAAAATTATAGGTTCATGCATGCATTTAAATTTTATAATGCTAGTAAAATAACTAATGATTCATGTTTTATTAATTCTTATTTTAAATTTATTTTATTTTCGTAAAATTGGATATCGATAAACCATTTTACTCGATATTTCATTTTTTCTCAAAAACGCGTTAAGAGTTGGGGTGCGGCTTAGAATCGAGGGTGGCTTTGATTCGAATAAATATGGTACATCTAAATGCTTACTTCTAATGTGGGTGCATTTTTTTTTTCTGTCGAAAATCGTAATTTTTTTGTGGTAATATATTTTCCACAAATAATTTCAAATAAGGTATACTAAGCGAATACGTTCATGAACTCGTGACCTGCATTGTTTCTGCTCGAGTAATGATGCCACTAAAATCCCACCGTGTAGAAGAGTAGATTCCTGTCAAACCTGATGAGGGTCAAAGTCCACACGTTGTAGTGGAGTGAAAGTTTGGATAATGGGATACCA
>BMAV01005086.1:161019-177361 GCA_019973955.1 Trichonephila inaurata madagascariensis
TTGGGTTGGAAAAGTTTTGCCATTAATCGTGGCCGTCAAAGAACGTAGGAGTTATGTTAGAAGAAGAACGCGAGAGATGTCACAAGTGTACCTCAAGACATATTTCGCCCTGTCAAATAGGCACAAGCAAGAAAAAGTTTAAAATGCAATTTGTCGATCATCAAAGGACAATAAAACTACACTAACTTGAACAAAATGCAACAGTTTTGCCTGCAAATAACATTCCTGTTATTTATTAGTGAAAAGTATTTGTAATTTGTCACGCACATTTGAAACATCTTGGATCAGTTTGATTGATATTTTTTTCTCAAATTGTCAAAGAAAATCGAAAAGTCCTTAATAAATAGGTAAGCATAATTTCTTTTAAGTAAGTTATTCACTGGAATTACGATTACTATTGGGTACAATAAAAATAACTATAAAAAAAAGGATTGGGGGGATTCAGACACCCCGTGTTAATATTAGGGTGCACGCGCGTACGCACCTGCTAGCGGCTTAAAATCCATTCATAAAAAGCAAAATTGTGGAAATTTCCAATTTGTTACCACTAAAAAAGAACTATGCCTAAGAGATTTATAAGCATGGTTGCGCAAATTTACACTGTAAAATCCGCTATAAGATTCAGATAACCAGTATAATATTTTTTTTACGCTTAGCATTCCATTTCCCAAAGATGTCAAGCGTTTGACTATATAGTATTTTTTTTTTAATTTTAAAGTGTTTCCTTATTTATCATATTTAATAATGATTGGGAGAAACAAAAACTGCGAAAAGAAAGTTTCGCTCCTTTACAAAATCCATTCGATCAAAGATGAAATTTTGGATAACTTTTTAACCTAGATTTTTAAGAACAGAGCCATCATAAAAATCCTGTGTTTACCAATAACTTTTTTGATATATATAATTCCAGTTAAATACAAATATAAAAGTAAATATTTAGGGAAAAAGTAAACTGACGAACAGTAAATCATACAAAACACATTCACAATACTGCGTAGTAATCAAATCGAAAATGGTTAAAAATTCTAAATAAACGCTTGAACTCATCAGAGTTACCGAAAGAAAAAGTAACGATCACATATTTGATCATCGTAACTAGCATTGTTAAATGATTCAATTTTTGAGCCAAAAAAAAAAAAAAAAAAGGGTACCATTCCACAAAACTCACGGTTGAAATATAATGTTCTCATCCCCAACTTGACAAAATTTACAATTATTTGGCTCAAATACCCGTAGTAATATGATGTCGAATTAGTACCAGTATTACTCTTCTGTTCACATCTGCCGTTAATAATAATTAAATTAACAATTTCAAAGAATTATATATTATGTATACAGGGTGGCCATACTTAAACTGCAAGTGTTCAACGGGGGCTGGAGAGAAAACTACTGGGAATACTCCAGTGGAATTTGGTATCTACACGTTTCAGAATATGCGCAAATCTAATATGTAAAAAAAAAATTCGCCATTGTGCGCTGTGCTGTGTTTCAATGCTTATATATGCAAATTTTAAATCCATCGAGCAATATAAAAACAAGATCACATTGAATAATTGTCAGTCATGACTCTGAATAAGAAGGAACGTGCATTGTTAGTAAAGATATTCTACCAGAATGGTAGCAATTGTTCAACAATTATGTGGAATGACGTGATTTTCTTGTGGGCTTATATTTCTATGAGACCCCAACTCAAGTGATCCCAAATGCTGTAGCGTTACAAGGACTAGCTATGGTGCGATGTTGAGAGAACAACTGATTCCAGCATTTCAAGAGAGACATTGCTTAGAAACCACAATTTTATGCAGGATGGAGCCCCCCTCACATCGCTAAACCTGTTAAAAAATTGATACCTGATACCTTTTGGTGCTGACGGAGTCATAAAGCAGAGGTTTCGAAAACGCTTGGCCTCCACGTTCACCGGACCTTAATCCTTGCGATTTTTATCTGTGGGGACTTCTGAAAGATATGGCTTATATGTAACAACATGCTTCTGTTGCTGAATTTTAAGATAACAAAACCGGAGGTGTGTTAAAAACAGTTTTTTAAAATGCGCCCCAGGGGAAACCCATGCTGTTTTCCCGTTTTCAGCATATGGTTATTTTTGGCCCCATATTGAGCATATCATGTAATAATTTCATTGAATAAATAATAGTTTAATTGTTTTCAAAAGCATCTTTATATGGATTTTTTTATTTTTGATCTTAATTTACGAAATTTTTTTATTCCCTTAATACTGAAAAAAATTTTTGATTACTAAACAAATTGAAGGGAATTTTTGAGAAACCGTAAGGGGGGTATTTTATATTGTTTATATGCCTCCCTTTGAATGTCATTATGCTCTGTCTAAAGGTTTTGAAGTTGTATATGCCACTGGGGCAGGAAATATGGTACAGGGCCCTCTATCGGGGGAAAATGGTGAAAATTTTTTTTTTTGCATATTTGACTTTTTGGGCCCGTTCAGAAACGTGTAGATACCAAACCCCTGGAATATTCCCGGGAGTTTTCCAGGCCCCCTTGGGAAAATTTCCTTTAAAATTTTGGCTACCCTTTTGTGTGTGTGTGTGTGTGTGTGTGTGTGTGTGTGTGTGTGTGTGTGTGTGTGTGTGTGTGTGTGGTGTGTGTGTGTGTGTGTGTGTGTGTGTGTGTGTGTGTGTGTGTGTGTGTGTGTGTCACCGTCCATATTCTTAGTCATTTCCATGAAATTTGTTCACTTACGAAAAGTTATATTTCACGTCTATACTATGGGGTTAGAATGTCACAACTTTAAATTTCAAAAACGCACTTTTGGTATCTTTTTGGCACAACTTTTAAAATTGTTGCCAAGGGGTTTGCTATAAAAGAATTTTACCAGCTGTTACATATGCCTTTTGTAGTGAGAAGTTCTGTAATTTAAAATTAATAATAATTTGTCTCTGGATTCAGATCAACAAAACTATTTTGTTTCCTCAATTTCAGAGGTGAAAGCTTGACATCTTTAGGAAATGGAACGCGAAACGTTCCTCCATCCCTTTTCCGAAAATTTTTTTGGGCCTTCAACTTTTAGGGGGCCCCCCCTTGAGAGGGGGCTTCCCATAAGTGGACTAAAAAAATCAGGGGAGTTAAAAACCCTTCCAAATTACAACCCTTTAAGGAGGAACCCAAAAAAATTGATTCCCCCAATTTCAGATTTTTACCCTTTTGTTTTGTGAACTATTCTGAAAATAATATTTAGTGGAAATAATTAAAACTTGATGCGAGTTCCCAAGGTTTTACAACTTCATGAAATGATGCTTGAAATACCTTTAGCCAGTTTCAGAGTGATTGTATTCCCTCTTCACTCGAATAAGACCGAAGAATTAAAAAAATTTAAGATAATGAAAGAAAAGAAATAATTTTATCATGTGTTAAAATAATATAGGATATTAAAATTTGAAATAATTATGTGTGCATAGAAAAAATTAAATGCTATATATAAGCTGGAAAGAATAATTTCGATAAATAGAAAATTTCAAACGAAATTTTTTTTCCCTTTTTTTATTATTTTTTTTTTTAAATATAAATAATTCTTTTCTTGGGGAAAAATTTTGTGAATAAAAGGAAAAAAATTGGGTAATGCACATGGCTCTTCCGAGCTTCAAACTTTGAGGGGAAATTAAGTTTTTTTTGATCGACATTTTGTGCTTGATGTATGTTAATTAAATTACAAAAAAAGGGGGGGGCTCTCCTAGATGGTTTGAATTTTCAAAGAAACCCAAAATAATGAAAATTGAAAGAAAACAACAGAGGAATGGCTGAAGTTCGTTCATTATATTGTAAGGCTAACAATACACAGGGTGAATAGGAAAGGCCTTTTAGCCTGAAAATGATTGCGAATAGAGAGAATCAGTTATGCAAGTGAGGTCCTGATATAGTAAAGTGACAACGCCCGACCTAATGCAAACGATAGCAGTGTCCCTAGTAGTGAAAATTAAAAGATAGGCATTGCAAATAGAAAATGAAAAGGGATGGAACAAAATCCTTAATTAGAAAGTATAAGAGCATTAAAGGGGTACATTAAACGGGCATAGGTATTTGTAACTGTTAAAGTACATCACACCTAATTTTGTGGGCTTTATTTTCCGTTCACATTAAAATATCGTGGTTCCAAAGGGCTTTCCCTCCACACCAGACAGTTGGGGCCCTTTTTAAATATTTTTTGGGCAAAATTATCGGGTATGGCCTCCATGATCACTAGACCTTCCTCTATTGGATTTCTTTGTGTGGAGTTGCACAAAAGATGAGATTTATGCAATTTCACATCCAAGTCTGTTCATCACGTCGTCTTAACAGATCTTTTTAGTGTGACACCTTCCCCTGGGAAAAATGATGTAAATTACCTTTACGAATACAAATGGGTATACTGAACAACGGCGAATACTCAACATTCACTTGTTATCACAATGGGATAGCTTGCCTTTGCTGTTTTTGTTGTGTGATGTAAGTAAACTGTATTGTCATAAGTACGTATTTTTTGCAATAAATAGTGTGTATTTCTTCATACATATGACTATTCCTTTAAAATGTTTACACACACAACACACACACAGATGGCATTGATAACGGATATTTTTTTGAGATTTACAAGCGACAATTTATCTTATCCTTGTGAACCACATGTTTTTTCGTACTAATTAATTGATGCTCTAAAACTTTCTAACTGGAATTTTTCTTCCTCTCTTTTCGTTTACGATTTGTAAGACCTATCTTCCGAAATTTGTCACTGGGAAAGCTGTTATCGTTCGCATTAGGTCATGCATTATCACTTTATTAAAATGTAAACTCACTTGCATAGCAGTAGCTTTCTGCATGCACAAGTATTTTCAGGTTTAAGGGACCTTTCTTTGCACCTTGTATAGAAAAGTCTTGGAAAGTATTCTCTTTTGCATCTAATTGTGAATCAACGTTTTAAAACACGAAATCCTCAACAATACTCATTCTGAGGTATGCAAAATAGATCTCAAATAAAACCAAATAATAAGCCTAAGATAAAAAATTATTACTATAAATGCAATTTTATTACATAGATGATTTTCAAGAATGAAAGAGACAGTCTCATGTCAGTAGCTACAATTTTCATGTGAGAGCCAATTGAAAACCTAAAATACAACACGCATTAAAGTTCTTTATAAAATATGAAAGAAGGATGTAATATAAAATTATAAGTAAAACTAGGAAACCCCTATTAAAACATCCGTATCAAGTTTCCCTTTTAATATATATTACTTCAAAAAACGAACATATGAAGTATGAACCGATCTGATGCAATCTGGACAAGTTCTACGGTAAAGCTTACTATGGGGCGCTGCAATCATTGGAACCCTCATCTTCTTCCGGTTTCAGCAAAATAATATTGTTTTGTATGCATACTTAATCGGAAGTATTTTAATTTTCCTTAACAAATTTTTTAGCCTTTTAAAATGAGCAGCATGAGAAAGAATAAACTTGGAACTCTTTGTTCCGCATTTAGATTTTTTTTCGGTGAACCTCTACGAATTTTTAAATCACCGTTTAATTCACCGCTGTTCTACGAGTCCATCTACATGGCTACAATGAGAGGCTACATTGCAACAGAAAAATTGGTAAGCAAGAGGTAAATCTGTATTATTTAATAAGCATTTCATTACAGGTTTGCGTTAAAATGATATTATTCAAATTTTGTTTTGCTTTTTCGAAATAATCCCATGTATTTTGCTACCAACATTGCTCGATTCTTTTTTTATGGTAACCTTGGCAGCAATTTTGGCGACAATTTTCACAACAAAATGAAATAGTACTAATCTACTAAATTTAGTGCTAGTCAACTAATTTTATTTATATTATTTATACAATCACTTATATTTGTATTTATTAGACATATGTTAATTCAGAAAAATAACCTGTTCCTGTTATTGTGCACAAATATTTGTTGTAGGAATCAAATTATTTTTTGTGTTGCATAGTGTGGGTGTAATTACGTAGCACATATATAGAAATCAAAATTACCTAAATACACTAGTTTTGTTAAATTAACTTTAAAATTTCATGCACACATTGAATTAGTTGTGCTAAAAATATAAATGTAATATTTCGTTTTATGATTTATAATATATCGTTTTATGATTGAGATGATTTACTAATTGAAATGATAATTTTAACTAAGCCTTTGTGAAAGGTATTTATTTTGCTCTTGTAAATATTCAACTATAATTAATATAGATCACATGAATTAAGCATTGTCAGTTATTATACGAATTAAACTGCTTTGTAAAGAACTCAAAGCAACCTGATCCTGTTCCGTAAATATTCGCCTGTATGGAGGAGGAAATGTAGGAAGTAAAAAATGCTCACTTATTTGGTATGTTCAAATTTTATTAACATCGTAAAGTAATCCAAGTAATTGTACTAATTTGCATATTTATTTAATTAGTGCATATTTGTTAAACTGAAGAATATCAATTGATTTGTTTTCAATTTATTCTAAATTTAAATTGCATTACGACCTTTTTGACTGATTAATATCTATTTAAATTTTACTTTTAAAGAATTTTTCTTGCAGAAATTTTTTCCGTAAATTAAAGGAATTAGGAATGAAGACCAATGTAGTTTAAAGCTGGATACCAAAGATCAAGACTGTTTTGGACAAAAAATTAAAATCGGGTTCAATTTGTTATTTGTAAATGTGTGTGTGTGTATTTTTCATGTTAATCATCCAATTTATTTCTGTGTTGTGTTTTTTCCTGACTTATATATATGTTAAAGACTTTTCACACAAATATGTTTTTTTTAATACCTTTTACAGCTTTTGCTGAAATTTGAAGATATTTTGTGTAAATTTTTAACCCAAACTCAAGATTATCTAATTCATACCTGCATTTTAACTCAGAATCTGTTAACAGTTCAAACAGTTCTTGTTCTACTAGTAATATATCCTGAATTTCATTAAAATGGAATTTTGATTGAGTCATTTTATCAGGATAACTCTTTAATATTATGGAAAATTTATATACTTTTTAATTTTAAAGTCTAAAAATATAAAAAAAAATTGTTCTTAATATTAATTTTACTTAGTATTATATGAAATGTAAGATAATATGCAAGAGTTCTTACTTTTTATATTGAGTTACAATTATTTTGATCTTAATTAACTCAAAGAAGTAAATTTTTAACAATTTGAATTAATATGATTGTGTATATTTCAATTGTCATTAATTAATTTTATATAATTATACCACATTATATTTGAATTAAAAATTCTTCAAATAATTCTTTAGTAGTATAAGTGTATGGAAATAAGCACTATATAATTAAAATAATTTCAAATGAACAGTATGTAATTCAAACAATTACAAACAGAAAAATATACAGCTTATAAATAGTAAATAAACACTGTGTAGTTCAAAATAATGGCAAATAAGCAATTTTTTAAATTTCCAATAGCCACAAAGGTAACAGAAGGCTACTCACTATAAAAAGAGGTCTGCTGTTAAGTGGATATTTTCAAACTCAGTAAATAAACACTTTGTATTTCAAATACAAATAAAAAATATACCATTCCAATACATGCAAATAATATCATTGTACTGTTCAAAATGGTTCCAAATTAGCATTATATAATGTTAATTTATTGTAATTAACAGTGTATTTATCTTTGCACTATTTTTCTTATGAAGATAGCCAAATAAATTTATATTAAAATGTTTTCAAATTTTTATTATTTCATTTTATATCTGTTTATATGTTGTACATTCAAACTTTCAATCTTAATATTTTATTAAGAATCTGTCATTGACAGATTAAGGCAAGAATCAGGGCCGATCCTAGGGTATCGGCCGCCCTCGTGCAAACTCCTAATGTGCCGCCCTCTAGAAAATTTTTCATATTTTGACTAATACTTAACACATTGACGTTAAAAACTCATATATTTATATAAGAATAAAAAGTAAAAAAACATTAATAATAACTCAAATAAAATTTGAAGTGCAGAACTTTTTTTGTCCAGATAATGAGTTATAATAGCGACAAAATACTTTAACAAAATAATGAACTCTCTAACAAAAATATAACTTTTAAAATAAAAATAAACATTTTATAATTATAAATGCAAAACAACAGAATTTACTTAAAAAATACAATCTAACAAAAATAAATACTCTAAGGCACAAATCTTGTGAAACGAAAAGTATATAAATCAGTCCTTCTACTAAGACTAAGTAATAAACTATACCGTAAAATCCGGTGTATAACGAACACTTTTAACTCAAAAAATAAGGTCGAAGTTTACGGGTGTGCGTTATACGACAGATATTAAAATGAGAACTTTAAAAATACAAAAAGATGAGCATCGAAAAAGATCAGACTTTTACATATATCGAAATACTCCTTCTGTAAAAGAAATAACATTCCTTATGAACTTAAGGGGTTGTAATTCTAAAAGTACACTATTTTTACTTGGAAAAAACTCGAAAAAAGGATTTTAAAACATAAATCATTTTGCACATGCATTTAAAAAGTTTCTTCGAAAAAAAGGGGTGTGCTTTTTTTTAAAGGCCCGAAAAATGGTAGGGGGCCGTTATATCCCGGTTTTACTCTAACTATAAAAAAATCTTCTGGCTTTCTAAAAACCAAAATTTGTTAATAGCTTAGGTTAAATCTTTTTCTGAGATTTCGGTTCAATTGAGGTAGGGCCCCAAATCTGAAAGCCTTTTTTGCGTCATATTATTTCTAAAAGTAATCTTTAATGATTTTTTAATTTATAGAAACTTTTTTCCCCGGAAAACTAAAAAACCCATGTAAGGTAAAAAAATTCTTAATGGTAGGAAAAAAATTTGGGAAAAACAGGGCAAAAAAGATCTTTTTTTCACAAAAATTTCAAATACCTCAGTTGGCTTTTTTTACCATGAAAATATCTTCGAATAAAGTTATTTCATTGAAGAGCTGTATCCCTCTGTACCCTTTTTTTTGGAAATTTTTTTTTTTTTATTTTTCTTATTTTTTCAGTAATAATTTTTTCTTTTTTTTTTTTAAAAAGTTCATCTGAAAAGTGGTTTACGATTTTACCAGTTTTTTCCCTTTTAAAAATTTTCCCCCTTTTTTCCCAAATGTTTTATTTTCAAAAACATTTATTTCAAATTGTCTCCCTTTTGTAAATCTGGATCATTTCAGTGGGGGAATATATTGTGTTATACTCTTCATCATTTGATTCTTCCTCATCATAACCCAAAAACAAAAATTTCTTCATCCGAAAATACCGTTGAACTATATCATTAAATCCCTTATTTATTAAATTGCTTAAATACCACTTTTTCTTCATCAAAACCCCACAATAATACGTCCCCCAGCATGGGGGAAAAGGGTTTAAAACGTGCTCATGCATTCAGAACTCAACGGCGATTTACGCGCAGGGGTAAAATACCCGAAAAAGGCGGTATCCAAAAAAATATAAGGGAAATTTGCCCCCACAAGCTGGGCCCTCAAAGGGATATGACCTTAAAGTCAGCTACACGAGAAATTTTCAATTTTTCCCAAAAAAGGGTTAGAAGGGAAGGGGTTGAAAAAGGTAGACGGGGGGTATGACATACCCCGCGCGGGAAAATGCCCAAAAAATCTGAACTGAGAAAAAATCTCTGACCTGATGCATTCTATATCGGTATAAAAATATTTTTTTAAAGTATCTCTACATTAGGGAAAGTCCCAGAGACCATTTCTTTTGCAACTTCGATGCTTGTATAAAGCCTCGGGTTTTTGCCCGAGGATGATTTCCGATTCCCCGGGGTCATATAATTTATTTCTCTGTAGCGGTGTGGAAGGAATTTTCTGTGAATTCCTGAAAAAAAAATTATAAATTTTGGATTAAAAAAAAAAACTTAAAATTTTTTTTTTAATCGAATCTAAATTTTTTTAAACTTTTTTTAAATTTTTTTATTTTTAAAAACTGTAAATTGTTTCCATGAAATATTTCGAAAATTAAAAATAATATAATCTTAAGCTTTTTTAATTTTTTTTTTTCCCAAAATCTCAAAAAAAATTTTCATTTTATCTTTTTTTTAAAATTTTTTGACTGAATTATGAAATTTTGATTTAATACAAACATATTTTGTTTAATTCTTTTATTCTTTTAAAAAATTGTTTTTTAAAAAAGCTACTTCCCTTTCCCCTATTTTTAAAAAATCCTCCAAAACTTTTTAAAAAATTTTAAAGGGTTTTTTTTTTGGGGGGAAAAATTTTTTACCCGGGTTTTTTGGGTTTCCCCCTTTTAAAATTTCCAAATTTTTAAAACCCCCCAGTTTATTTAAAACTTGGGGGTTTTTTCAAAATAACTTAAATTTCCCTTTGGAAAATAAACAAAATTTTCGAAAAATTTTGAAAATTTAAAGAACCAGGAAAACCAAAAAATTTTGGGCGGGGGGCCAAAAAATATCAAAAAGAAATCTAAAAAACCAAATTTAACAAAATTATTTAAAAATTTCAAGGTTAAAACTAAAACTTTTTGAAAATTTTTAATTTCCCGGTTTTTAAATCAAAAACCAAATAAAGGTTTTTTAAATTTTTTTTTTGAAAGGGGCAATTTCATTTGGTTAAATAAAAAAAATTTGGAAAAAACTAAAAAATATTAACCCGTAAATTTTCCCATTTATTTTTTTTTTGAAAAAAATTTTTTTTTGAAAAAATTTCTGCGAAGGGAATTTTTACATTTTATTGTTTCCTTTTTTTAAAAAAATATTGGGTTAGATTTTATAAAAATTAAAAAATTTTTGGTTAAACCTTTTTAAAAATTCAAATTTTAAAAATTTTAAAAAAATTAAAAACCGATTTTAAAAAATTTTTTTAAATTTTAAAATTTAAAAAAACATAGTTTTTAAAATTTTTTGGTTTTTTTTAAATATTTTCTTTTAAACTCGGAAAAATTTCCAAGAAAAGGAAAATTTGGAGAAAAACAAAAATTTTAAAAAGGGAAAAATGCAAAAAGAAAAAAGAATTTGTTCTTTTCAAATTCAATCTTACAAAATAATGGTTCTCTTAAAGTCTTAGAGTATATTAGAAAAAAATATTTTATGTGTTTATTTCATATGTTACCTCAATAAAAAGAGAAAAAAAATGTGTGTGTATCTTTAAGTAAACTTATCATACTTTATTTCTTTGAAAATTCTTTTCACAGTTTGAAGCAATTTAAATTAAATATTTAGAAACTATAGATTGGTTCATTTATTACTAAACAAAATTATCGTAATACGTTATGATTACAAACAAAATCATCAAAATAAATATAACTACGTTTTATTTCAATTTCGAGCTATTGTTAGGATCCTTTTAAGGTATGTTAAATAATTAATGAATGTACTCAAAGGCTCATTAGTGTTTTGTATTTTAAATGAACTACTACCGTTTTTCATAAGTGACTAAAGAAATTATTTTTATACGCGCGAGAGGCAAATAATAATCTTTCATTTGAATAACAATGTCAATTGAAAATATTTCAAGAAGATTGTGGTACATTCAAGCTACGAAAACCTACACTTAAATATGTTAATCAACATGAAAGTATTCTAAGAAACTGATGACAGTTATTTATATTTATACTAGCTGTATGGCCCGGCGTCGCACGGGCTTTCTCTACTTTTATAAATTTCCCTTTCCTTCACAAAATCAGCACCTCTAATACTCTTTTTCAAAATGTCTCCCCTCTCCCTTCCTCCGCTTAGCCCGGCATTCCTCGGGCTTTTGACGAGTGTATAACTTAAAATTCCCTATTTCGAAATTTTTTCCCTTCTTTTCTTTGTCAAACAGTTTTTTTGGCCCCCCCCCCGCCGGCGGTGCACGAACATTTTTAAATGCATAACATATTTTCATGGAAATTCCCCTTCCCCTCTCGCTATCAGCCGTTCCTGGTATGTGTGTGTGATTTCTATATTAATGTCATTACAAAAATCTCGTGGTAATTTCCCACAATTAATTATTACTGACCTTTTAAAATTTTGACTACCGCTAATTGATTGATTGATTGATTATTAACGTCGCACTGTTTAGCTACACGAGGGCTTTTGGCTACGGACCACGTAATTTTGAACCATGGTCAAGTGACGTGGACGACACCTGAGCTGGCACCCCCTCTCCTAACTACCACACCACACCAACGGGAGGACGTTTCAGCTCGCGACAGATTTAACGTGCATCGCTGCCCTACACGGCGGGTCTTTAGTGGTACTGGGCTCGAACTCATGACAAGGCAAGCCACGGTCCGATACCTATACCACTCGGCTACCGCGTCCACTTGACTACCGCTGAAGACCCGCTGTTAAGAGAAGCGATGTACGTTGAATCTGTCGAGAGCTTAAATTCCTAGCGTTGTTGTGGTATGGTATTTAGGAGAGATGGGTGCCAACTCAAGTTTCATCCTCGTCACTTGACAATGATTCAAAATGTCAAGGTGCGTCGCCAAAAGATCTCGAGGATGAGAACAGTGGGACTTTAATATTCACTCACACTCACTTTGCAACTTTTTAGGCCCGGAAACGAAAATGTACCTTTTTAAAAACAGTTGTATGTTGAAAAAAGTAGAAATTTTTATAATTACAAAATTTCACAATTATATTTAAATGTTGAATTAAAATTTTGAGCATTTTTTTAAAAAATCGATACACAGGGAAAAAGTTTCATGCAATTATTTTTATAAATGAAAAAGTTATAAAAAATTTTAATTTGATTAGTAGTTATTAAATATTTAAAATTTGAGTAAATTATCTTTCCAATTATACAAAATTGCTGGCGAAGTTAATAAATGCGCGAATAAAATTTTGAGTATTTTTAAAAAATCATAGAAATTAAGCGCGAAGATGTTGTTTTAAACCCGGATTCAAACAGTAGCACTCAAGCGCTCTGCCGAACGCGCCACAAATTCTCGGGAAAAAAAGGAGTGGAAAGACCTTTAAAATAAAAGAAAAAGATATTCAATTACGCCCAATCTGGTGATTTTCAATATTTATAGGCACAGCTTCTTTTCTAGTGTAACCTTTCATCAAACGTGACGGGCAGAGAGGAAAAGAGTCGTTTGGTGCCAAACAGGTTCTCACCGCTAAACCCTTGTGGCTATTGTAAAATTGTGTAATTTGTTAAAGTTTTAATTTTTGGGGGATTAATTTTTAAGTTAATGCCTTAAAACATTATATATCGATTGCAAACTACGGTAATTTTTAAACAAAAAATGAAAAAAAAATACTACATTGTGTGTGTGTTATTAACTCTCGTAAAGGGGTAAAAAACAAAACCACAAAGTTTTTTATTAACTACCGTAATTTTTAAGCAATTTTTCTAATCTTTGTACAGATTTTGGATAGTATTATTTTACATCAGGAAACAAAGTTTCGTGAGATTTTTTTTATAAACCACTGAGTTATTAAATATTTAATTAAAATTTTGAGTATTTTTTAAAAAATAGTAAAAAAAAGTTTTTGACATTTTATTTTTTAAATGACTGATTCTAAAAGAGAAAAGCATGGACTTTTTTACTAAAGAATATCATTTCATTAACGCCAAAGAAAATTCAGAAGGAACGATTTAGAAATCATTTTCATAAAAACGTATCAATTTTGACTCATTTTATAAGAAATCGTAAAAAATAGAAAATATCATCATTTTGTAAAATAAATTATACCGTATAGTAGCGAAATAAATGATCTTTCCGATTCTGTAATTATTTTTTGTCTGAGTCTCATAGAAAAAATTAGCTCGTGTTAAAACGTCGGGGACAAAAAAAAATTTTGCCTCCCGGTTTTTCATTCTGTTTGGCTGAAAAAACAACACGCAGGAATAAAACAAAGGTTTTTAATTAATATCTTTTTAATTAAATGCAATATCAGAATATAAATGGTAAAAACGGATTCCTAGGATCATTCCCGAGCTTTTGGTGTCTTCGGCTAGTTTCTGCTTCGTGCGGTTCGTGAGAAAATAGATGTACATAAGTTTGTTTATCTACGAATTTCAATAGTGCAGATATGTAAAACGAAAAATAAATAAAATAGTAATAGCACAAATGCAACAAAATATTTTTTTCACTTTATCTTACGCAATGATTAAAATACATGGGAATTAAATCTTAAAAATCGAAAAGAGAATTTGAAAGCGAAAATATAGTTACCTTTTTTGTTGTTCCGATATTTGACTTGCCTAAAAGAAATTATTTTGGGTCAAACTGATGCAAAATTTCCTCAGTTTTCTTTGAAAAGGGGTCTTTTTCTTCAGAGGGTCATTCTGCCCTATTCTTTTCATTCGTCCTTAAGCATGTCATAAATCTTGATCGTGCTTTTCATCACTTTTGTCAGATGTATCGAAATTTTTCCTTAACACCCTCTCCCCCTTCCCCCATGGGACCAGCGTTGAGAACTTATGAATACTAGTTAAAAAAATAATTAACTATAGACTTGGAGGGTGACAGAAGACTTCTGGCGCTTATAGGCCAAATCTTTCTCGGAACGGGAAGCAGATCCCTGGCTGACTGAATGTACATTCGGTCTTTTGGTTGTCACAGAAATAAAAGAGAACCCTGATAAATAAAATCTAATATTCTCTTTCACTGGACCACTTCTGAAAAAAATTCCAACTGTTAAGCCTTCGTGTAGCTTCTTAGTGCAAAGTTTATTACAGTCAATCAATCAACAGACGAAGGAGGTATTTTCATTTACAAGCAAATAACATTCTGAATGGATTTTTCCCATCCCAAATATCTGTATTTCACTCCAAACGATCTTTTTGTCGAGCCGCTTTGAATAAGTTTTTCCTGCTTTTTGACCACATACCACTCCTTGTTTTCTCATTATTTTGAGGAATTTTACCAGCTTTTAAACTTTTTATTGTGGATTCTGAGATTCAGAATTCCCACGGAAAATTTATATCCTTTGAAGCCAGTGACATACTATTTTATAAAAATAGAAAGAACTCTTAATATGACCATTAATAGCGTTTTACGATTTTTTGCTTTCACATGTCCGGTGCCTCTGTAGCTAGGGGGCCTCGTATCATTGATACGGGCCCCCTTATAAGGCAGGCTGTACCCCTGATGAGAAAAATTGTTCCTCAGAATTTGAAATGAATTCTTATTTTCTCGAACTATGTTTTGCTATCGGGAAATCGGGACTTAATTTGATTTTTCAATAACTATTTAAAATTCTGTATATTTATTCAACTTATAAATTTTATTTTGAGAAATTCACAAAAAATTTTTCTTGATCGATAGAATTATAGACGGTTATTGTCGTGTCCTTCTCGAAGGGAAGGAATGAATGTTGCCAGAGCCTGTGAGACAGATTGGACTTCTTTACGATAGAAGGCGACACCACCTATCTCCACCTCCACAATTTAGGCATGGAACTAGAGGGGAGAGAAATATTCTACAACACTCTGCACTCGTGGTTTCAGCTGCTACCACCCACAAGACATTCGGACCCATTGATCTAACGAGTTCGTACTCCATGTGTACTCGGAGGGTATTTGGTGGCATCAGGCCTTCCGGTCCGGAGTCCGTTGCTCTAACCACTAGGCTACCCACGGCCCCTACAAATCATATAAATTAAGATATTAATATACATATAATATAGTTATTTTGTAAACATGATATAATTTATAAAATACAATACATATTATAAATTCATTATAATGATTTAATAACTATAAAAAATTATTGCTAATCTTAATTAGCATAATTACTCTTTATTGGCATAAAATGAAACAAAATTGAAATAAGGAAAATTTTTCAAGCATTAGTTTTTTAAGAACAAAAAAGAATTTAGATTTGATGTGGACAAACAATTCAGCAATTAAATACACTAGCTAGTCGAACAGTAGAGTAAGAATAAAGAAATATAAATGCTTAAATGCATTTTCTATGTATTTATCTAAACTTTTCACTATGAAAAAAGCTTTTAGGGTGTAATAGGTGCATACATTATAAATTAAAGATACTGTTTAATCTTAAGCTAGCTAAAAATTAATAAATTTTATTAAAAAGAGTATTTTTCCAATACTTATAATTATTTTTCTTTCGTTAAATAGAGGGGGAAAAATGTAATACAATAAATATAATGAAGTTTTATATGTAGAAATAAGTAAATGCAGTGTATCTACACTGCTGACCACCGTAAATGCAACACCAAGAAAGACAAGAGATAGCACAACAAAATTTACTTTGTAGACAAAATGTTGACCAAGTATCAAATGATTAAATTTATAGACTTCTGTGGAGTGTGGTTCCTGCCAGAATCAGTAGCAAGAGAAGCCACCATTGTTGGAGATCATCGCTGCCACACGCCTCGACATTGATTCAAAGAGACTTTGGATGTGTTCTTGCGAGCAGCTT
>BMAV01005086.1:178230-217752 GCA_019973955.1 Trichonephila inaurata madagascariensis
TTATTCCCCCCCCCCCTTCAATTCTTTTTTTTTTTGTTTCTTCCCCCCCCCCCCTGTGGTGTAGTGGTTTTCCGTAACCCTGGCCATTGAAAATAAAAATAAATTTTCTATCCATATGGTTTAAAAAATGGTTCAAAAACTTGCATTAGAAGTTTGAAAAACTCAGTTGAATTTCGCTGTTTTCCCATAGATTAACATTACACCGAAAGTAGTGTGGGGTTCTACTCAATGTTGTTGTTTACAAACTAGAATTAGTCCATAGTACAGTTATTTGGTTCATTTTCAATATCACTCGTGCACCTTCAAAATGCGATATTAATAAATGTTCAAATCAAATCATTAACTGAACAGTATACCGAATGATAAACTTGGCGATTTTCAAAAAGAAGTCAGAAATTTACCGATTCTTTTGTTGCCATTAAAAATAAATTAGATAAATTTTCTCTTTATCTGCTTCCTTTGATTTGTAAAAGCCTTCTACCAATATTTGTTGCCACGTAATAGAATAAATCTTAGACTTCCTTTAATCGAAGTTTCCCTATTTCTCTCTCTCTGTCTTTTTTTTTTTTCGGTTGCACTTGACAATGTTTGGAATTGCGCCAGCGCGCAATTTCAATATTTGGCGCGAATTGAGACCAGGTGCAGTTAAACAAACTGTAAACATTATTTCAAACTGTTTGCAATTTTTATTTTACAGTGAACGGTCATCAAAACGGAAAAAAATGTTGATATTTGGCTGTGATAATAACAATTTGATTAATTCATCTCGTCAGAAAGGGCAAATACAGGTATTATATAAATTGTTATTTCAAAATTATAAATTAACGTATTGATTGCATCCATATCCTTACTAAATTTTCCTTGTTTTTCCTGCAGGTTATATTTGGACCAATGTTTTCTGGAAAAACGTGAGGATTTTTTCTACTTTATTTTAGAACTTTCAAATGTATCCGTTCAATTTAAATCTCAGTTGTGGTGAGATATTTGTCTATCAACTAGTGCACACAGAATAATATGTGTACTTTAATGTTTGTACAAAAGAAGGAAATAATGCATTTTCAAAGTCTGTGACTCATTCATTTTCAGAAATAGTATATATGCAATAATATTCTATTGAATTTAGTGTTACGTATAACATATTTCTTTGAATGTAATTGCTTTTACTTCTCACAATCTTTTTCCATGAATGAGTAAAATCATAAATGTATTTTTTAAATTTTATGTATAGTTTACAAAACATTTTTATTTGGTTGGATTTCTCTTTGAATTTATTACTTAAATTTTCATTATCATCAAATTTTGTTTCAAATTCAATTTTTGATTGGGGAAAAAAATAGATCTGCAATTTTTTATTATTTATTACTTTTGAATATTCTGCCAAATGTAGCTTAGATAATTGTAACAGTATTAAAGATAAATCTAAAAATAACATATGAATATGTTGATAGATTATAAGTTGTAGCTAGATAACATTACTTTAAATTTGAATGCTCTTCTATCATTTAGAAGTATCTTGAAGTCAGAAGTTTTATTTACTTTCACTTAATAGTTTTAGCTTTTATTCAGTTCTGCTTATAAGATCTTAAATATTAGAGTAGTTAAAATAGTTGTGTGTGTGTTGTTAAAATGTCTTGATTGTTTTTCTCTTTCCATGAAATTACATTTAAATAAATAAGTCTAAAACTATTCAATTCTGTTATATCATTAAATTGGAATAATTTTTGCTTGTATCTATAGAATTTGGATGAGTTCACGTTAAAAAATTTATCAAATTGTGGTAAACAAGTAGATAGATCTTTCAATGTGAGGCAATAACAAAATATGTTACAAAAGCTTTTATAACAACTAAAATAATATACTAATTAAGGATCAAAATCCAGTCTATTTTTCTTTTGATGTAGAATAAATTACATTAAGCGAAATAGAAGTCAAAACAATTATAAATTAGCATATGTTACCATATAACTAATCTGCGTTTAAACTGCTGAGAGGTTGGCAAGGCCGTGAACTTAAGGTTAGCATTGGTGATTCACCGGTACACAACTTTTTGCCACTGAAGGCCTTTCATGCAGAGGGGCTTAAGCACTAAATTTGTCAAGGTTCAAAGTCCTCTTGTTGCAAAATGTGGAAGTTTGAAGAGAAGGATGCCAGCTTAGGTGTCGTCCTCATCTCTTGACTGATTCAGAATTACAAGGTCCATCACTCTACAGCCCTCATGTTGCTTCACAGTGCAACATAATCAAATCAGAGAATTAGGTTTTCTATTGATTATTGGCTCAAAGTACTCATTTTGACATGGTGCAGAAATTCAGAATAGGGGTTATCAATTCAAGTGTCATCTTTTGTCACTTGGCCAAGATTCAAAATTATGAAAACTCTTTATGGTGCTTCTAAGTGCAATTTTCATAAACAATCAATCAATCCATTTTAGTGTGGGACATATCAGAGGTGGTTAACTATGTAGGCTGTATTGTAAACCCTTGTTAATCTGGACTGTATTAGATCAAATGCTGGTTAACAGGGACATCTTTTGGTGTGGGCCAGGGCCTCATTTCGTTCTGACTCATCCTTAAAAGATCATGAACTGAATAGTTTTAATGTTAAAATATTATTCCAGTACATATTGTGCAAAAAACAGGGAATTTCAAATTATGTGTTAACTTACAGCAGTGGCATGGCCGTTATGTGATGACTGTGGTCCATGCCTAGGGGCAGGCCTAATACCATAAAGAGTCAAATCATTTAGTCTCAATGCTGCTGTTGGTCGAGCTGCTTTGTGCCGAGTTTTGTGACATTGTGAGCCATGCACATTTATTTGTTTCAAATTACCATTTGTATGAGTATTGGACAATGGATGCTGTATATTTTAAGGGTCATAAGTAAGGCTTACTTTTAAATAGGGGCCCAGGCCTAAAAAAATCTTAAGACATCCCTGCTGGTAAATCTGAGTGGCCGCGGTAGCCAAGTGGTATAGGTATCGGATCGTGGCTGGCTTTGTCACGAGTTTGAATCCAGTACCACTAAAGACCCGCCGTGTAGGGCAGCGATGCACGCTAAATCTGTCAAGAGCTGAAACATCCCCCCGTTGGTGTGGCAGTTAGAAGAGGGGGTGCCAGCTCACGTCACTTGACCATGGTTCAAAATTACCTGGTTCGTTGCGAAAAGCCCTCGTGTAGCTGAACAGTGCAACGTTAATATTCACTCACTCGCTGTTAAATCTGAACTGTCATTAAAAAGAAATTCATGATTAATGAGTACAATTGAAGATACATATTCTTTTTACTACTCATAGTGTTTAGAAATGTATCTTTAAGCATTTGATTGATTATTTTATTTAATCCTAATGGTCAAGAGCCCCATTAATTCAGATTAATTGAGTGTATAAAATTGAAAGGTGCTACAGTATTGCAATTTTCCTTCTTTTTATAATTTTTTTATTGTATTTGCATATTTTTTTATTGCATACTAAACAACTTTCTGAATATATTCAGATGCATTGAATCTCAATTTGAAACTATAAAGTAAATTTATGTAAGGATTATTATTTGGTTAATTTTTTCACAGGACAGAATTAATTCGAAGAATGAGAAGATACCAAATTGCTAAACATAATTGTTTGATTGTGAAATATGCTAATGATGTAAGATATGATAGTAATAATATAGCTACTCATGACAGGTAAAGTCTCTAAATTCTTTTTTAAATATAAATGTTTTCTTTCACTGAATTTTTTTTTATCCATATCTGTTTTAAAAATTTATATGTTGAATTGTATAATTTAATCTGTTTTTTTATTGTTATTTAATATTTGATTTTTAGTTATTAGTGGTTTCTTTCTTAGAATTATTATATTGTGATTAATAAATGATTGAAAGGTAATTCATATTTTCTTACAAAAACCTCAAAAATTTATTCTTTGTCTATGTGTATAGTCACAAAATTAAAAGCAGTCTTGAATATGATATAATATAAGTAGTTGTAATTCCCCCAATAACTTTTCAAGGTACTTATCAGATATTTTGTTTCTAGTTTTATTCTTTTTATGCCCCATTGTGTTGTAAATTACTACACACTCATGTAGATGTCTTCAAATTGCAATGACATAAATAAAACAGGGTTGGGAAATGCGTGATATCATTCTTTGTGAAAATATGTCTTATTGAAGTCACTTTATCTGCAAATTGAAAGTAAGATTTTTTTGTAAATTAAAAAAGGAAGTTTCAAATGTAATTAAAAAAATAATAGCTTATCTCAAAACATGTTTTTGAACTCTTCTATTGAATTGGAAAATTATATTTTCATTATTCATACATGGGTATGAATAGTAAAATGTATAAAAATTGTACAAAAAGGAAGAATGTACAAAATTGTCTGTTTTTGAGATTGTGATAGTTTGTTTCATTATGAACATTATTATATGAAATACTTTATTTATCAGCTAGTTTTCAACTGGAAGATGTATACTTGCATTTCACTCATTTAGATGCTGCACAATTAAAAGGAACTAGGAAATTCCAAGTATATAAGCCAGTTTTCATCATCAAATTTTGCTTCTGATTCCATAAGCAACTTGATTTCCTGTGTAAATCATAAAAATCTTTTGAACATTCTATTTTGATTTAAGATAGGAAGAAATTTCTTTTAGCATTACTTTATATTCACCAAATCATCTTGGTGTAGAAGTGAGGAGAATAAGATACCATTTAAGTGTTCTTATCATTTGGTAATAAACTAATAAACCGTATAACAATCACCACTTAGAATGTTATATGTTTTCACCTATCTTTGTGTTAACTGAGTTGTTTAAAATTTTACATTTAAAACAGTATCAATATGCACAAAGAGCAATTTATTTTGTCAAAAAGTATCTGCTTTCATGGGCAGCAGAGAGAGAAAGAGAGTTTTCAGTAAATATAATAAATCATAATTATTCATAGCATAAGATAATTTGCTAAAATTGCATTTGTGTTACTGTTTATGTTCTTTTTTTCAATTCCTACTATTAACTCACACTCTCTATATATTTACTTATCTTGGTGGAATTTTCAATCGCTAATAAAATACATTTTAAAGCGCTCAATTGAGCTGAAATTTTACATACATGATTATTTGGGATGACAATACAATAATTTAATTATAATTGATTAAAACTAATTATTTAAAGAATTACAAGTACACAGCCACGTTGGCAACTTGTGTCAAAACATGAAAAAGTTTTTTTTATCACGCTTTAAAGCATTCAGGTGAACTGAAATTTTATATACATGATTGTTTTGGATGACAAAACGATACTTTAATGATAATTAATAAAAATTAATTACCACTTAATGTTGTGATTCTATCATATGTATATACTTATTTATATTAATTGTAACTATTTAATAAAAAGTAGCTAAAATAAAATTATTCTTTTATATAACTTGTTTTGTTCAGTTTACAATAAGTTAAAATATTTTGTTGTGGCAATCATGTTGTTCTGGGTTGTAGGAAAGACAAAGTTCCTCTAGTGCAGTATTGATTAAACTGAAACAAAGAACTAATTCCCTCAATTTTTCTTTTTGTTATTTTATTTTAAACTTAATTGAATACATTCTACATAAACACACATTCATTAAAAATTGTCTAGTATGATTAAAGAATGCTTGAATTATATTTATATAAAAGATAAAGTTGTATCCATCTCAATTTTTATAAGCATAAAATTGTATTAGAATATATTATGCAGACCAGGGTAATGCAAGTAAAATACTGTTTTATCTGTTTAAACAGGCAATGCCTTTCAGCTGTTTGTGCAACAACATTAACAGATTTGAAAAATATGGCTTGCAACTACAGTGTTATTGGTATTGATGAAGGACAATTCGTAAGTATTTTATATTTATATATAAATCTAAATATGATTTACAGTTATATTACAAATTCACTGCAAAGGATATTTATGAAGAATATGTTACATTCATACTGAAGCAACCTCTTCCAAAATCAATTATATCTTCATTAATAATCATTTAAATATATTTCATTATTATACATTTTTCTATTTCTTTGCTAAAGTTAAAAACATTTTATTTCACAGTTTCCAGATACTGTATCATTTGCTGAAGAAATGGCTAATAATGGAAAGATTGTTATTGTTGCTGCATTAGATGGAACTTTCCAAAGAAAAGTAAGTTCTTAAAAAGTTTTGTACTAATTTCTAATCACATTTTCTTAATGATTTTTTTTTTCATGTCTATAAAACACTTATTGCTTGCCATTCTCATCTTCACCTTTCTTTCTCTATTTTTTTAAACCTTGGAATACAATTTTTTAGCTTTAAAATTTTAACTTTTAAATTTATTGTCATGGTTTCACACCGTAATGAATAAATAGTATTGTTAAAAATAAGATTGCTGATCACTTTGAACATCAAAAAAAACAGAGACTTGACAGACACCTATATTTTTTATACCAATGGTGATTGATCTAAATTAATCATAATTAAAATATGGCTGTTATCAGTCTGCAGTAGCAGATGGAAGTAAAAAAACAGAGATCCAATTACAATAATCAACTGAACCTAAGGTGAAAACAATAACATTTGTTGATTGATATTTTATTTGAACAGAAACTATAAAATATAAAGTACTATAAAATATTTTATTGTTTCATTGTTCAACAAAGATCTGTTTCTAAAATCACTCATGTTTAACACTTTCATCGTGGCAGTGGTGCGCCTTTGTCCCACCCTCAGCACTGCTAAAATTAAAACAAAGCACAAATCCCTTTAAAACTTGTTCATTTTACTTGGAAAAATAATAATCAATTACAATTCTCACTATAATGATTTATTTGTGGGTCCTTGAAGACGAGTTATCTCGTCTCTCTCGATGAAAATGTTAAAAGATAGTATTTCTTTTAACAGTATGATAGACTTTCTATAGTAACAGTAACACTTTCTGTGGAATAGACATTTATCTATAGTTAGAATAGGGGTAGGAAGTTATAAATTTGATTGAAAGAAAGTGTAAAATGTTTAGTTGTATGATAAATAATAGGGTTTGTTTGCAGTTGATGTATAATAAAATTGTTTATTAAAAGTGTTGATTTGAGTGTTTTGAATATAGCTAGTGAGATAAATAACAAATCCATCTGACTGTTTAAAGTTTTATTTTAAAGGGTATATACCTGCTTTTTGAAAATGACAAATTCTGAAAATAAGGCATAAACAATATTTTAAATTTTATAAAACAATGCATGAGGCACAATTATTTTTAAAATAATGGAATGAAAATTTCACAATAAAGGTTTTTTTTTTAATTAGCGAAAATGATTTTTGTATCGACTTGATTTATGGAAACTCATACACTAAAGTAAATTTAAAGGCATGTATTTTGTTATGTACTAGAAAGTTATGACTTTACAATAAAGATGCTTTTATAATGAAAACTGGGAAATAATTTAACTTTTAGGTTATATTTATAAGAACATTATTCCGCTTACAGAAGCTAACGATCAAATTAGAAGTACACAATAACCATCAAGTACATACAATTTTAAATTAAATTAATTTTAATATTTTGAGGCTTTATTATGCAAACTTTTTGAAAGTATTATAAATAGAATATATCTTTAGAGAAAATCATCAATTTTTAAAAGCAAAGAAGCAGCACCCTTTTTTTTTATGCCAAATGTGTAATAAATGACTCAAGCAACCCATAATTAAGTTTCTCCCTTTTAAATAGATAGCAATTCCTTTTTCTTTTTCATATTACTGCATCATTATATGCCCTAAATAAAACTAAATGTTCAAAAGGTATACAATATTTTATAAATTAATCCATAATGAGTTGACTAATGTTTTCTGTAGTCACAGTCACACAATAAATACAATAACGTGTTCCCAGCTAATCAGTTTATGTGCTTTGCTGTTGTCAATGTTTGCTTTTTGTGGAATCTTTCTTTTAAAAAGAACATATTTGTCAATAATTATAACATATATAGATAAACAAAATGCTCTCAATTTAAAGTTACATGTATAGTGCATATAAATTAATTTTGAAAATTTTTTTTGAAGAATCTTAAAACTTGGAACATCTTTGCCCAGTTATCAAATTTGAAATTTTACCTAAATTTTACAAGTAGAACGACAAGTGCAAGTCAAACATCAGTTTGTTTTGAATTCAATGAAGAACATGTATAGTCTTTATCATGTGACTGCATGAATTTAGCCCTTTACCAATCAAATTTGGAATTGGAAAGGACATTTTGCAGGATCAAATTAAATGATTACAATAAGATATAATTTGTAGTTTGCATCATTACTGCCATCAGATGCTGCTGTAAAAGGTCTAGTTCCATACATTTAATCACATATTTTTTTCTGATTAGAAACTAGTTCACTAATCAGCAAATGTTTTAGTCCTTCCACGTTCATACTGCTTGGCAATATTGGACTTTGGAAATATTTTTTGAATAGTGAACCGGTATGATCAGAGGTAGAGTATGTTGTTCAAGAAAAGATGTGAACAGTACTTCAAACTAAATTATATTTTGACTGAACTTCATTTTTGAAAAAACAATTCAGTTTTGAAGCAACTGCAATTTAATTTTTTATTTAAGGTTCATTTTGGAATTTTTGCGACTTTCAATATATGGGGCACCATGAGAAATGTATATCATTACAACATACATTGCAAAATACACACATGCATCCCCTTTAGGGATGTGTTAATACAATCGAATTCTTTTTATGTATAAAAGTATTTTTTTGCCTTTGTTAGACAACATGGTAAACAGAGTAATTGACAGAAACACATGTGCAGGGCACAAAATGTGTGTGTGGAGTTGTAAAAAGTTACTGCTGAGGAACAAAAGAATAAAAATACTCTGCTTAACAGTAATGCTGATGAATCAAAATACAATATACTGGAGAAAAGACAAATTTTGTGAACTTCAAAACAAAAAAAAAACTTATTGGCAAGTAGCTCTATACTTTTTGTCTACTTATTTCTGGGTCATTGTGAGTATAAGCTGATAAATTAGAGCTATAGTGGACTCATTGCAAAAATAAGTAAAAATGAACAGTCTAGGAATGGCAGTATCATGAAAGGCCGAAAAGTGTTAATTTTGTCATACAAAGTTTATAAAAGTTGGCAGAGAGATATGAAATGAAAAAGGTCAACTTATCTTCTATTTATTAATATTCTACTTGGTCACTAACATGTAGAGATCACTACTGTCTAATTTTCAGTAAACATGAAATAAACTCTGATTAAGGATGTTTAACATTATATTTGTTTATTTTAGTTAAGCATGTTTCTGCTTCTCTGACTAAAATGTAACCTCTTGCTCATCCCAACAAAGCAGAGAAAAATTGTCAAATAATAGGATTTCAAAATCCACATTTAACATTTGTTGGAGAGGATTCTTCATTTATGTGATCAAATGAATTTTATTTTGAAAGCAAAGCCATGACTTGTTTTCATCAAAACTGTTGCACAATGAGCAAATTTGTAAAAATTAAGTAGCTACTCTAAAAAACTGCATTTTTAATTGATATATTTTTCTTTTATATCATTAATTCTTGCAGGCATTTGGCGATATTCTGCAACTTGTACCTTTAGCTGAAAGCGTGATAAAGCTGACTGCTGTCTGCATGCTATGCTTTGATGAAGCATCTTTCACTAAAAGAATAGGCTTGGAAACTGAAGTAAGTTGATTATAATTTTTGATTTCCTTATTTTGACATTATTTAGGGTAATAAAAGATAGTACTGTTTTAAAAAAATATTTGAGATATTTTACTCTTTTATCACTTTAATTGGAACTGTGTGTATAAGTGTATTCCTTATGTGTTTATGATCTGTATACATCTTACCATAAATTTCTTGTTAGATGATGAAACAAAGAGCACATAATATTTTTTATAAAAGAAAAAAAGGATCTTGATCAAGAACAACTTTAAAAAATATGTTATCACTTAAGACAATTGTATTGATTTTTATAACATTTTATTCTATAGGGTATTAAACATAGAAGCACAAAAAAAAAAGGTTTTCAATTATTTATATTTTTATGTATGCATAAACAATTTTTTTAAAAAAAAAATTATACATAATGAATTATAATTTGTTAGATTAGATTTGAATTAAATTACAGAACGATGATCATTTGCAAAACTTATGAACATTTATCGAATGAAGTTAATTTTAACAGTTACATTTTTGGTTTAGTTAACTTAGAAATTTTTTTGTAAGTACCATAAGTATTACAAATCATTTTATGTGCATTATGTTCATTGATATTTTAATACAATAAAATAGTGAAATTAAGATAATATTGATACGTAACTACAAAATAAAAAGTTTCTTTGAAATATGTCTACATTTAAAAATTTAATATGTCAAACAAAAAGCTGCTGTGAAGATGGCATATTTGTAACGTAAAGCAAGCTTTTTTGACTTTTTAACTAAAAATGTTTGCGTCTCCAGTATGATTTTTCTGTGTTCAAATGTTTTTCCAATATTACTTTGGCAACTTAGCAAGTTTAAAAGCAATATTGTGATTGAAATATACAATATTTAATTGTATTTATCTCTATAACTGTATTTATCTCTAAACATTTTATATAAATATTTTGTTCCTGTATTTAGGTTGAAATAATTGGTGGTACAGATAAGTATATGGCAGTGTGTCGAAAATGTTACAACAAAGAAATAAATCCATCTTCACCTCAAAAGATGGATAACAAAAACAAAAAAGAAAACAATTGTGTTGAAATGAATGATATTTCTTCAATTTAAAATTTCATAAATTCAAGTCATTTTTTAAAATATTTCCACCATATTCCCGGTGGGAGAGAACTCTTTATTTTATATACATGGTGAACTTTAGAATGGTATTTTATGTTATAGTGCATAATTTTGCCATTGTGATATCTTTTGTTTTTTATGTAAATGTATCAAATATTTGTAATTTGAATTAAGATTTTCATTTTTTAAAAGTTTGTCTGACTTGTATATATGTCTTGAGTAAAGCTTACATAAATAACAGAATTATCAGTTTTCTTAGTGCATAAAATTTAAGGAAGTCAAATATTAGTTCATTATATTTGTATAACATCATGATACAATATTCAATCAATAGTTGTAATGTTCTTTTGCTTATTTCAGAGATGTTAAAAGCTATGAAAGAGGCTAGCATTGAACCATCAAATACTATGCCTGCAAATTTTAATTCATTGAATAAACTTATACCTAGGAAAAATTCCTGAATTTTATTTTTAAATCACTGAAGTCTCAATATAACCTGAGAATCGGTACTATAAAACATATCTGGAGTAGTACTTCCATAGTGTTAATATATTCTTGACTCATAATAGGATCATTAATAAAAGAAGGGGGGGGGGCTCTATTTTTATGAGATTCAAGGTAATAAATAAGGAGCTAAATTTTCATCCCAGAGTCTTTGTAATTTAGAGGTATAATAGAAAATTAATAAAGGAAGCATCTCTCCTCCAGATATTGTAAAATTCAAAAGGTCTTGGTTTGTAAATCAAAGAACCAATTTTTTTTCTCACCTTGAAAATATAGATTTGCATTCATTTTCTAATCCCTTTTTTTATAATATAAAATCGAGCAACAGATTTTTTTTTAAAAAGGTTGCTTTTTGTACGATTATGTTTTTTAAATGGCAATATAATATTTTTAACATATAAATGCTCGTTATTTATAAACAGAACAGTACCAGTGAGCTATAAAAATATTCTTTCAGATTTTTGCTAGACTAAGAGTTGACAGTTAAAATACACTTAATTTTTCTCGTATTTTAGCTGATGTAGTTAAACTCCAAAGGATTTCAGATTGGAGAAACACATTAACTAAGAATCGGAAAAAAGTAGACATTATATTAAGAGCATCAGAGTTTACTATTATTTAATTTTCTTTGAGTTTTTAGTAATGTATGAATATAAAGAGAATTTGATTAGATAAAAATAACCCATACATAATGATATAAAAATAACTAATCTAAAAGTATTTTGTTTGATTTGGAACAAAATAAAGCAATTCATTTTGTAAACAAATATTTTATTGCAGCATACATAAATATAAAGAAATTTGTATTAGCAAAATACAAATTCTTGGAATGATCACCGAAATTTTATATATAAATCTTTCAAATGTAACATATAAATAAATATATTTTTACAAACATTTCACTTTTATATCCATAAAGTGATTACCAAAATTAATTTACTGAATCACAGATGCACTCCTAATTTTTTAGATAGTTGAACTAGAAAATTTATTTCAGTAATAAAAACAAAGGAATTTGCTTAAAAGTACCAACAAAAAATTTGAAAGGCATTTATACAATATCACTGTTGCTTTTCTTATAAGAATAAAAAACAACCATACATACATTTTACAACAGTTTTCTTGCTGTAGCTTGGGATATATACTTGTTTCCAGAACCAGCCTAGAGGTCTAGGCTTGTTCTAAGAACTTTCATTGACATCAAATTACACAATATAAAAAGTTTAACTATTGTAAAGGATTTTGTACTATTTGTCTAATACATAAAATTCATGTTCTTTCAAAAAAGTGTAATTTTAAAAAAATAGGAAATTGGGATTTTTTACTAATTAGATATATTAATAACTTAGATTAATTACAGAAATCATAGGAAAATATATTTTCAAATTACAAATCTAATTTACAACCTTAAACTTGAGCTCTTTTTAAAAAATGTCCAGCACTTCAAAAAGAAAATATCTACATCAAGCATGGCAAAATTCACTAGGCTTCATAAAGAAAGTATGAAATGATTGGTGTTTTATGGTGCCATTATGCACCAAGCAAGGAAAGTACATGAGAATTGCAATATAGAAGTAAATTTATTTTGAAAAGAACATTAAAAAATGGGCAACTGTAATTGTCTCTCATCATTAATCCTTTGTAATTATCAAAATACATTTGATGTTGAATGTTATATAACAATGGTTTACAAAGGCATTAAATATTGAACAATTTTTCCCCCACTTCATTACAGAAATGCTTAGTTCCTATTTCCCTTAAAATTTCTGTGTCAGCAATTTTTCAATTAATTTTATATACTTGGTTTAAAAAAAAAATTAATTACAAAGTCTAAAAAAGTGAATTGTTGCTAACATAAAATAAAACATTTTAATAATTAAGTCATCGACTTATTAGATACACAAATTAAAAAACAATAGTAAATAAACTTAGTTGACAATTTTCAATTTTGGAAAACTAAAAAATAAGTTCACTAAAATGCACAAGCACATGGTTATGTAAATATATTTTTCAATATTGATAAAAATGTATACCCGTAAATATTTAAACTTTAATGAAAATTGTTTATAAACTTTTACACTGGCAAAGTTATAAAAGTATTCTTTGCAAGGCCATGAGTTTGACATAGTTTATTTATAGACCTATTTATGTTTAGAATGAATTTAATTGGATGCACGATGAACTTAATACATGCATTTATCATGTCCTACCAAAAATTATAAAAGTTTCCTTTAATTTACTTAAAAAAAAACTGAGTTATAAGTTTGAAAAAGTAGAATAGAAACCTCTTAAAAACTTTCTTAATTTTTTTAAAAAAAACACCACATAATTTTATCTTTAAGAAAACAGAATCCTAGAAACAATACAGAGAAAATAATTAAATTTTGAATCAATATTTTAATGTAGTTCTATGAATAACAAAAAATATAAAGATTTGTGTTTTAATTACAGATACTCAATTTCTGTTCTAAAGTTATTCATTTACACTGAAAAAAAGTGCATGCAAAATAAAAAATTATATTCCATTAAAATCTAAGATACTTTATCTAGTATATAATTGTTAAAACACAATATGAAAAAAGTATACAAAAACATTTGTTTAAGATTGGAAGACAAACTTAGTAAAGAATTTTTACAAAATTATATCATACAAAATAGTAAAAAATTAATACAAAAAAAAATGCCTGAAATATTAGCAGTGTGTTTTGTGAAAAGGATAACTAGAAATTTTTCAAGAGAAAACTACATGTAATGAAGAATATTACAAATATTGCAGTAAAATAATTTAGACGAAGAATTCTTTATCATTAAATACAATATTATTTCAAATTTGGTTCTATATTCTCAGCTAGAGAAAAAATTCAAAAGACTTTTTACTATGAATAACATAATTACTATAGAAAAGTATAAATATTGAAGACCTAAGTCGTAGATTGTGATACAGCAAATTTATTTAAAATATAAAATCCTATTTTATTAATTTGTATATATTAACAAACATATCCTTGTCTATTTAGAAAATTGCTCCAATTTGAGACACTATTAAATCATGATGTTGTGCATAAATTAAGACTACAAAATTAAATCAAGGCACTCTACAAAATAAATATACAAGCTATTTATAATGGCATCCTTTTATTGGGCATTTAATATATATCTATAACATACATAATCAAAAATCTGTGTAATATATATACCTTGCTTGCAATAACTTAAGTAATATTTTCAAATATTTACTGAGAATGTTATCTAGCTGATTGCTTAAGAAAAATTTTTTAGCAAATGACATTAATACCAATAAACTCTCAAGTTTCAAGTATTAATGCAGAATAATTTTAAAAAGTTTGTTTTTTATAAAGAAAGATCAAACATTATAATAGAAAAACATCATATAAGGGATCGGAATCAAAAGAAAATAAATCTAATGTAACAATTTTATACAAGCTTGAAGAATTTATCATTTTTGTTATGGTGACCTCTCCCATAAAAATTGCACAGAATTATAGATATAAATTCCATTCTTAAATTTTTTTAAAGAAAATAATACATGGAATACTGAAATGACTGCTTCAAAAATTTTGGCTAAACAATAAGTTTCATTCTTTTAATAAACAAAAGACACATGTGTTTTGGTTAAATTCTTACAATTGAAAAAATGTATGTTTTGATAAAAATTAAATATACAAATATCAAGCTAGGGTAATAAATAAAAATATTCCATCAACATTTCAGCAATCTAGATTTATATAAAGTATACTTGGCACTAAAAGGGAAATTCTGTCAATGAAATATCTAAAATATAAAATTAGCATTTTAAAATATTCATATTTTTTTTTAAAAAATGTTTCAGATTTTTTTTAAAAAAATTTTACTTATATTAATTCCTTTATAGAAAAAAAGTTTCTGATACAATGTTACTTCTTTGTAGGAATATATACAATAAATAATACAGAACAGTTTTTATATATATTACCCTAACTTGAAAAAATAATTCTAACTAAATGAAATAGTTTATAAAATTTTATATGCTTTTGATACTGAATATTATAAGCTCTACTTTCACGTAATACATGACTATTACATAAGTCATTCCATGATCTATATTTATTTATTACCATAAAAAAAGTATTGTAAAATCCAATACATATTTTTTAAAAGTGAAAATATTTGATAAACACAAGCACATTAACAAAAATTCACCTACTTCTGCAATGCATAATCAAATATTTTATCAAAATCAATAACATAATAAACGTCAGGAATTTACCAATCATTCAAAAATAAGGATAACAGAATCAAGACCATATTGTACACATTAAAAAAATTTTTCCTTAACAAATTTTATTTATAAAAGCAGAAATAATAAAGGAAAAAATTAATATACATTCATGATTCATAATTTTACCAATAAATCTCATTGAAATTCGTCTCTAACTAGTGATGTAAATAGAAATTTTAGATATAATACAAAATAAATAGTTTTTCAATGAATGCATAAAAAAAATTTCTAATCACATTTATCAATCACAGTCTTCGGCTTTTTAATTACCAAAATAACCTAAGTTTAAAAAATACCATCAAATAATTCATAAAAGAACAAATTCATTTCTAAAAAAAATTTGTGTACACTAAAATAAGTAGAAAATCTTAAAATTGTCATTTGATTTAAAAATTAAGATCCTAACTAGTTTTACACCCTTAAATTAATCATAATTGTAACTATTTCTAATACACTACACAATATACTTTATCCAGTATTAATTCTAAATTTAATTTTAGCAACACATTAAATACTTATTCAAGTTAAGAAAATATAAATAGCACAGAGTACCCTATTATTTTATCTTTATTGTACTTACATATATATTTTCAGCATCTTAAACTGGCATGCATTGTAAATTTCAATTTTACATTTCAAAACTTACAGATTTTAACATTATTTCAAAAATGTAAGTAACTATTTCTTTTACAAACAATGATAACAAATATAAAATCTGTAGATGTAGGTATATTTCAAAGGCACATAATACTTTCACACATTTTGACTTCATATATATCCTTTTACTTCTAGCAAAATAATGTCTACATTTTTTCTTTGACACAGCACAGTAATCCATTGGAATAATGTAGAATTTTCTTTGTATATTCATATGTGACTGCCATATAAATTTAGAAATTGATTTACAGAAATAAACCATAATTTTTGCATTTTTTTTTTAATCTTTTAAAATATTGTTAAAATAATAATCTACTTAAAAAAATAAAAATTTTAAATTATATGTATATCTTTGGTTATTCATATACATACAATTTGACAGCAAAAAGAAAGACTAATTAACCAAAATATATATACATATTAAATCCATGCTTGTCCATGACATGTAGTAATAAAGACAAGACATGCTTTTCTGTTACTTACAGAAGATTTAAAATGAGTATTCATAGAATCAGAAATGAATAAAAAAAATTACACGTAATACAAAACATAAATAAGAATAAACAATTCATAATCAAATTAACAAAGAAACAAGAATAAATATAAAAAATGAGAATTTTCAGTTTATACAATTCAACTCAATATTAGAATTATAACAAGAGTATTTAACATTAAATATGAAATTCCATCAAGAATTTCACAATTTTATTGGAACTGCGGCATTCATCAGAATAAACAATAGAATAACTTATAGAAACAGCTGTAGTTATCTGCTGATTGTTGAAGTAGGAGTAGTCACACCAGGTGATGGAATCAGTGTTTCAACCAATGGTTGCATATTTTTCCATAAAGATGATATCTAAAATAATTTATTTCTTTGTTTTACTAATTTTAAAATAGGAAGAAAAAATATTACACTTAAAATTAATTTTCCTTTCAGCACTTTAAAAACACATTCTTTTGAAGGAGAAGATAACTTTTTTTTTTATCAAAGGTAATTTTATCACCTTTCCATTATGAAGTAAAATATTTCAGGGTTAAGGTTTGCTAATCATGAACCAATTTCAACAATGGAGTTTCGATTTCCTGGGAATAAGGAAGGGATAAATCATTCAATTAACTAAGGAAAAAGTCATTGTAAAATATTTTTTGAAGAAAATATTAATCCTTTCCTACATATAAAATATATTTAGAAAAAAAGAGAGAAGTTCTGTTTAGAAAAATGTGGGTTTTTTAACTAATGTTACAAATGGATTTTAAATTTCTAAAAAATAAAGCATCGAAAAAGAAAAAAAAAGTGTCTCCATAAAAAAAAATTTTAAAAAAGGTTTCATCTCCAGTTATAATAATTCTATAATACCTACATTAACAAAAACAGCTGGGATTTTCTAATTTTTTATTTCGTTACTTTTTTAAATTACCATATTAATATGCTAAAAAGTTTCACGATTCAAATAATTATACATTCTAGTATTTAAAACTACATATATATGAAATTTATAATACATCTAAAAACAGATCCCCCCCTCAAAGAAAAAAAAATAAATATAAGAAAAATTGCAATTTTATAAGATTTCATCACGTATGATGGATCTTCTGGAATATCTCAAATCAATAACACTAAAGTATAATTTACTAAAAGTCAGTTTGTAACTTTGAAAAAGTTTTTAATATTTAAAACATATATACAATAATAAAATTAGTAACTTACAAAAAATAAAAATACTTAAAAACTTTAATTGCTTTATTTTTCATCTCATCTGATTAAAACAAGCATGTTTTTTGAAGGAAAAATATTTAATATATTGACTAATATTTTGTGAAATTCTTATTTTTACTTTGAATACTTCGGGATTTATCGTACAGAAAACAAACCAATTAGTTTCAATAAATTAGAATAAAAATTGCAAAAACTTACGTTAGACAACCCTTTTGTTTGTAAATTTACTAGTGACTGCAGAACTTTCACAAGAATATGCATGTATGTATGCACTAGCTGAGTTTCCATATGAATACAGTGAAGAAAAAAATTATTTCTTTTCTCATTTTGTTGAATAGCTTGATTTTCAGCATCCTACAAGAGCATTTCAATACTTAGTTATTTATAATAACTCTTTATTACACAGATATCAAAACACTTTTTTCATTTTTAAGAACTTACAATAACAATAGGATTAGTAGCGTTTCTACGAGGTAGAATTTTGCTAGAACTTCTTTGCCTTAAAGCTATAGAGAAATGCTCATATCTATCACATAAATCCTAAAAGAGAGATAAAAATGCTGTATAACTTTTGGGTAATTGTACACTTAAAGGTATAAAGATAATTCAAAATAAAAGTAATTTCCAGCAGTTCAAAAAACATATCATGCCTATTTCCTATACCTTACTTCAAATGTACTCACTATTAAAAAATCAGGCAGTTAATTAAAAATGGAATTTTTTAAAGGCTACACTACAGTGGGGATATATAAAACAAATGATTATGATTAATGAATATATATAAGTAAATGCCTTAATTTTGAACCTTTTTGATAGGTGCATCACATTACAACACATACAAATACATACATATCTAAAATAGCCAGTAAAAAATATTCACTGAAAAGATTGTACATACTTTATAAGCTGTCAGAATATCCAAAAATAAGTTCAATTCATCCACAATGTCATTTTCTTCTTCAGAAGCCTGCAAATATGAAAAACATTGATTAAATATGAATACTCCCAAGCATTCCAATATTATTTCCACACAAACAGACAAATAAATAAATAAGTATTGCAATGGAGTAAATACACTTTTGGAAGATACAACTATAACAGTTTTATGATGGCATTGTTTTTGATATGTTTAAAATATTACTCAATCCTATTTACTTTTTGAATGACATATTGTGTGTAGTTCCCCACACAATAAAAACTTTCCATTAACAAAAGCTACAAAGATTGACACATACTTTATAAGAACCCTAGCGGTCCCAACAGACGTTGTCCTGTACACACGTCTTAAATCCGAAAATTACAGACGTTTTTGAATAAGTTGTAACAATCTGGACCGTTTTGATGAAATTTTTTATAAAGAAAGTTATTACAATACCTGACATCATCACATGTACAGTTACCACAATTTGACCTATCAGTTGCGTGTGAGTATATATTTACTAATTTAAGGTGAATATAGAACCTATTCTGAATAGAAACTTAAACTTGTTTTGATTAAGGGTAAAAAAAAATAAAACTTGAGCTATTTTCATAACAGGTATATTTTTTAATGCACAAAAAATAAATTTATCATAATGCCATTGAATGTACAATATTTTTAGTTAATCCTTGAGGGGTATAAACAAACAAATGCGATGGTTTGCCAAACCTAGGACATACAACACATAATTGGCCGTGTGAAAAACAAGGGTTTTCTAAATCTAAGCCGCAAATTGTCATTGTTTGACTCTGTGACTTATTAATGGTCATAGCAAATACCAAGTGAAATGGAAATCACAAACATTTGAATGGTTAGGTGAATCTGAAAGAATTATTAGGATCTGTGGTAGAAGTACAACTTCACCTTAAAGTTTGCCGCTCAAAATAGTGACCTCAAGAATATTGTGCAGGATTTTTTTTATGAAAAATCACGTCCCCTTACCTAATTTTGGCACATTTTTAACTAATTGCGATTAATTTTATTATGTTTTCAATATTCATTAGGTGGCTTTAAGCAACTGTGAACCACACTAAATCTAAAGACAACTTTACATCAATCTAATTTACCCATGCAGAAATGGTATGGCAATCATTATGTTTTTCAATCACTAGATAGTAGATTTGATGTTCAGAAAAAATTCTGAAGTGTTTGTAGATTTGGTTATTAATTACTTGAAATTTTTCTGACTGAAGTATAACTGCCAATTGACCAATAAATGCTTTATAATATTTTAAATGCTATCTTTTGAACAATTACTTTGCATAAAAACAAAATTACAACTGTTTGAGATTTAAATGTTTTTAAATACATTGTCCAAATCTTTAAACAAAGAAATATATAATTTTATTAAAAATATCTATTCTTGGATGGATTATAGCTCTTGATATTTAAATCTTCTAAGTTAACAGCTTAACTTTAGAAAATTCAAAACTTTAAAATGATTCTTTGATATTAATATTTAAAATATCTTCCTAATGCTCTCAAAAAAATGTTTAGAATGTTTAAATGGCATTAGAATGTATCTACTAGTTAACAAAAAAAAACCTCTTCCAATTTAAAATCAATTAGCTAAAAATTTGATTTTGAATGTTAAGTTTTTAAAAATTTAGGAAATTAGTATAATTTAATCAGAATAAGAAAAGAAAAACCAGATTATAGCTAAAGGCCTAATACAATAGCATTATGGCAAAAACACAATGTAATGCTTCAGATCAAATATAAAAAAAGAATAAAATGTATTTAATTTATAATTTTTTTCTCACAAAAAATATAATAAAAATAAATATTTATTTAATTATTTATATTTATGGAGAAAAAAATAAGAAATATAAAAATACTCACCAAATCAACATAAGCTGATGATACATTGGAAATCATAGGATGTAAACTTTTCATTCCACTTCTTAAATGATCCCAAGTTTCATTACCTCCAGAGCCCCAGTCTGATTCAGTACCTGCACTATTAGCTAAAGAGCTAAATAAACAATAAATCAAATTTATTTTTAAATGTTCCTTAATTTTCTATTTATTATATTAAAACACAAGAATTTCAGTTAATTAGTTCCAAATGCCTAATTTCTAAGATACTTAGAACTGTAAATGCTTGTTCAAAAAGATTTGACAACTATGTAAATCCTGAAACAAATATAATAATATAGCAATTAAAAATAAAAACACAATTTTTTATGATTTATTGAATAAACAGGCTAAAGATCATCTAAGTGCCAAACCTTAATATTTCTTCAAAAACAATCATGAATAAAATTTCTATAAAATATTAGTCTAGTTATTTTATAAATAAATCTTGCATAAAATGTTTTGATTCTTTAATGTGGAGACAAGCATTAAAAAGTATATATTAAATATAAATAATAAATTTACTCTAATCAATTCCCTTATGAAGTGCATTTATATTACACGACTATAACAACAGAAATAGCCAGATTCACCAATTAACAGAAATGCAAAAAACTTTTAAATGATAATTATGGGATGACATTTTTAATTCTCTTGCTGTACATCCTGCAATTTCCACAGGAAACAAGCAAAATTTGCGCAACCCGCAGTTTTCAAGGGTATGCATTTTTTTCCAACTATTTAGCTGTGCAACCCTAATATATATGTTTACATTTATGTTTATGTTTTCATGATCTAATCCTATGTTCTAAAATAAAAACTCATTTACAAAAAAATTTTTGTATATTTTAACTCCAAAATGTAGATTTTAAATACGTAATAAAAACTATACAATTTTTTAAACCTATTTTGATAAAATAACTACACATTGAGAGGGTTAATGACTGGTGCCCTTTCATTAAACTTTTTAGTAATACCAGCAAAAATATTTAAAATTAAAAATTTTACCATAATTCTTTCCCAAACAACAACATATCTGCAGATTCTTGCTTGTTCCTTTCAACCATTTTTTCAGCAATTTCTTTCAGTTGAAGAAATCCACTAAATACTTGCTTCATTTGTTCTCGAACTATAGACAATTGATTTGTTGAATCAATAGGAACTAAATCCTAATTTTGCAAAAAATAAAATAAAATAAAATTTTTAAAAAATGTTGCTTTATTTTGATTTAAGAAAAGTAAAATCAATTCATGAATGAAAAAAATAAAACATACTTCAGCTTCTTTTGCTTGCTCATTTGAATTAAATTCATCCAAAACACCTCTAAAATGATCTTTCATTTTATGCTGAACGTCCTGAAAAAAAAAATCTATGTAACACATCAAAACAGTGACAACAGAAATAATGAATGCTGTAAATAAAAAATACTTTTATGAAATGTACAAAATAGGATTGGCCAATAAAGCAAATATAGTTTTAAAACAAAAACACCAAGACATTCAAGTAAAAATTGATGTTAATATTTCTAATTAATTTTTTTATTATATCTTCCTTTTTTAATGCTTCCATAGGTTTTGAACTAAAAAATAATTATTTGAAAGTACCTGCAAAGATTAATATACCACACATCAATTAATACAATCTAAAGAATTCCTACATTAAATAACACTAATTTCATTCTTTTTAGTTATTGTTTTGAACACTATTATTTTATGAGATTTTAAAAAGAAAAAAAAGTTAAATAGTGGGTTGAAAATGAATATTCGAAAACTCTAATTGTTCTGCATGAATCTTCAGATGTTAGAGAAAAAAAATGTAATTATTTTAAGTGGTTTTAATACCAAATATTTATAATGAACAAATATACTTATGTTCAGCAATTATGATTATCATATTTTGTTTTTATGTACAAACAGAATCTGACATTTCTTAGTTTTTATCTTTGCTACACATTAATTTTTTAGAAATAACAGTTTCAATATGATTTTAATAACCAAGTTTAAGACAAAATTATTTTCATAAACACAGGTAACTTTTTATTTTATTACAAAATACACTTTTCACCCATAATTTTTAGAAATGAAATTTGTATGTCAATAAACTAATTTATACAACATCAAATAATGTATAACTTATAGCAAGTAAACAGAAATGCCTGATTATAAATAGTTCATAAAAAAAGAACTCCTATTTCACATTTTAAATCAATTTGCAAAGTAAAAAAATTTGCGCAAATGAAATTCTTAAAAAGGAACACAGTTATCAGAATTTCTAAAAGCAAAGGAAATTGTAAACATACTGTCCCAGAAAATGTGAGGAAAAAATGGAGTATTTTATCTTCTGATATTACAGGATGCCTGGAAAGTAAATTAAGAAATCTCTTCAATGACTTTCTTCTTTCTTCAATAAATTGGTCATCAGCTGAAAACATGTTTCACACATTTTAGAGACAGAAATAAAAATAAATCTATGCATTTCTTTTAATTCTATTTAATAACATTTCCAATACTTAGGTTATTTCATTACAAATATAACTCTAATAAATTTAAGTAATCAGAATGAACAATTAGTTCTATATTAATCTAAATTTATTAAATAATCTAAAATTTATTTAATTAACATATAAATTTAGAGATATTTTTATGTAATCAGTAAGGATTCAGTTTTTCTATTACTCCTTTTATAGTAATGTGAGCCAATAAAGAAGACTGTTGGTCAAGTGATACTTCATTAAGGCTGTTTTAACTCTAAGCCTAAGAATTTGCTTATTAATAACAGTGGATATCTTAATTCTTTTATACTGTTTTACAATTATCTAACTTGAAGTATTATTTTACAGTATTTAAAGCAAATTAGTTTAATATTGTTATAATTATATTATAGTACATATATAGAATGCCTCACTTATTGAAGTTTCACTCAATGTGGACTTTGCTATGGTATGGTTAGTAATTTAACCCCTTAAGAGCCACGGGTGTGTATGCACATCTTGCTGAGCTGGTGCGTTTAGTGTCCCGGATGTGTATACTCGTCCTTCCAAAGGAGGTCTTTTTGTATTGTGCTTCTCTGTTTAAAACTAGTCTCACTGCTTTGGAATACAATAAAATGACATTGACATTGCTTCTAAAGAATTTACTTATTTTGGAGAAGAGGTGGGGAAGGGATTTGAAAGGGTATATTCCAGGAAAGATGAAATCCATAGCTCAGTGGGGTTTTTTTTGTTTTCTTTTGTGAGTGTTCTTTTTTATAATTCATTTGCTGTTATTTTTGCTTACTGTGTGCAATAGAAGCTTTTTAATTTTTTATACGAATGCATTGAATGTGATACTTGTTTATGTGTTCAACCATGTTTTAGGATATATCACAGAACAGATAAGTTATAATTTATTTTTTATTATATTGTAACTCTAGAGATTAAATTTTTTATTTTCATCCTTTTTTTTTCTTTTTCAAAGTGAAAGTAAGCAATTTTTAGGTGGAAAAACACACCCCTTTTCTTTCCCTCCAATAAACCGTGTAACAGCGTATGCCAGTGGGAAAAACAGTGGCCCTGGGAGGGGGGGGGGAGTGAATTTCGTAAATTTTCAGTTGCAGTTAAGGGGTTAAGCAATAAATTTCAACTGGTACCAAATGACTCATTTTTATGCCATTTGGAAAGATTTTGAGCCAAAACGTTCTTAATCAATTAATATAGGCAAAATCGCTAGAGTTGATTTATCCATGACCAATTATCAATTGTGATTAGCACATACCTGCATAAAAACTTATTCCCTGAGAAAAGGAGAATGTGGCAGATACAATCTACAGAGAACTTACCTTCCATCTTTATGATAGCTTTATTGTAAGTGCATCACTTATTCTTGCCATCTGATTCATGTCACATAATTTATTTGTTTTAAAGTTTTATAATCTTTAATGTCCTTCCCTTTTTTAAATCTATTTATAAGGAATGAAAAATCATCAGATATTATGAAACTTAAACATGATTAAAGAGTGTCATGGAGTGTATTCAAATAAGCTTAGAGCCCCTTTAAGATTAGTTTTCTTATCAGCACAAAAGAAAGAGTTTACAAACAAGAAAATGAAATTGAAGGAAATGTACTAACAGAAAAATCACTTCAAATTTAATAATCTTGAATTATTCAATGTTATTGGAAGAGCATGTGAATTGACTGAAGAAAACTGACCAAATGAAAAAAAAACTTTGAATAAGGTGACAATTAAAATGATGTATGTTATCAATATAAGATGTATGCAGGGGGGAGGACAGAGAGGAAGATACAAAGAAATATTGGCTGATTAAAAGATTCTTTTTTCTTTTTGTAAACATTAAGCAATAAAATTATTTCAACACTTTTTCTCTTTTTACCCTTTCATTAATTTTATACAAATATACAAATCTCTCATTTTGTATTCACAAAATTTCATAAGAATGAATTACTTATTACTCTTGAGAAGTAATGTTTTACCTAGCACATATTCAATTAATTCAGTACTTTCAAGGAATCAATTTACAGTACAAAGTGAGGCATTCCAGAATGTGTGTATATATATATATAGTCAATTACACATCTGAATGTTATTTAATAAATGTCCTAAGTAAATGTAAATTTTGACAAAAAATAAACTTCAAACCTAAGTTTTGAGCAGAAATTTTCAATATAAGATTAAAATATACTTTGATACTAATAGGACATTTTTCATAAATGTTTAAGACGAAATATGCATAGTACTTAGTAATAGCTTTGTCAGACTGTGGACATTTTTAAACTAAAAATTGAAATAACTCAGATGTGCATTAAATACCGCATGAATAAAAATATCAGAACTAATATAAATTTTGACAAAAAAAAAAAAAAAATATAATTATTTTTTTATAAAAAAAAATTTTTTTTTAAAATAATTTTATTTTTTTTTTTTTTTTTGATAATTAAACATTTAGCATTTTAAAATAATAACTATAAAATAAGTGAATAAATGAATATTAACATTGCACTATTTAGCTACTCAAGGACTTCTGGCAATGGATTTCGTAATTTTGAACCATGGTCAAGTGACGAGGACAACATCTGAGCTAGCACCCCCTTTCCTAACTTCCACACCACATCAATGAGAGAACATTTGAGCTTTCACATATTTAACATGCATTGCCCCCTACACAGGATACTAGGCTTGAACTCATGACACATCAGCCACAAGTCTGTTACCTTGACAACTAGGCTACTGTAGCTACAACTATAAAATACGATAATTTATTAAATCCTTATATTATTCTACAATAAAATTCCTCTTTTGAAATACAAAAAGAAAAAAATACACAAATAGAAGAGAAAAAAAAAGTGCTCTTACCACCGATAACTTTTTTAGGGGGTAGTTGTGGAATCATTCGATATGGAAATTTTTGCAACAGAAGCTCTTGTAAGGCAACAAAATCATTGTATCTTCTCTGAACTATTGATTTATTTCTCTGAAAAGAATTATAAGAGTGATGCCACACTTTTAATTGCTGTGCAATACATATTTTATTGATTAAAGATTAAAAATCAACTTAAGTGAAAATAAGATAAATTTTACATTTTAAGACATGATTATTGGATATCAGGCAAAAATGTCAGGGCTTCTGTGATAAACAAAGACAGATGCAGCAGAGTGTAAAATATTGTAGAAGAAATATTGGAAAGAGACTGAAGTCGGCAAATAAACACCATTGGATTGAATGGAATATTTTTAAACTCCATGTGATAATAATTCCATGTGATCTTGTCCATGGATTATGTAATAAACTGTCATTTTGCTTTTGAATTATTTTTTCAGAGTTTTCTGTGTAACTTTTAAAAAAGTAAATGTTTCAAATGCCTTTTGATGAAAAAAAAAATTACTGTTTTACTTAAAAATAATAAAGATTACTTGAAACCTAGCATTAGTTGAGAATAATTAATCTCTTCAGCCATTTATATTAAGAATTCAAATTAGGCAGATGACAAAATTATGATAAAATCAACAGCTCTACTATAAAACCAAGTATGAAACTAAAAGAGCCCTTGCACGCATCTCGAATTGTTTTAACTTTAAAAGGATGAGGTCCCTCTAGATCCTTTTTAGAATTTGTAGAATTTTTTGGATTCATGGAGATTGTCTAGCATTGCTAGACAATCTGGGATTAGAAACAACAACAGAAATTGATACAAAAATCGCATATTAAATTATATTTCATAAATATATAAAAAAAATAATTTATAAATGTTTCCTTTCTCTATGAATTAGTATAATGTAATAGCAAAATGCAACAAAATTTTATTTTTAAAATTAATAAAATCTTCTTTTGTTGCAAGAAACCTGTTTCAAATTATTTTTGTACTAAGCTCACGTTTGTTCAATCCAGCTATGAAATAAAAGTTTCTACTCAAATTTCTAGTGTCAGAATTTAAATAATAATTGGTTAAAAATGAAACTTAAAATTACTTTAAAGTGTTTCATTTGCACAAGAAATTATGCTAAGAAATTGTAATGAAAAGTAAGAATAATATAAAAGAAATCCAATAAGATTTATTCTAAATTATTAAACATAAATAGTGGTTGAATATTTTCTTACTAGATACGGGATTTATTAATGTTAAAATATCTTAAAATCAAATTTTTGACTACAGGCATTGTAAAGCAATGGTTTCCATGGTTTCTGAAAATGAATTATGATGCCCGAAAAATTACAAGTTTTTATCTGTTCGAAAAGATGGTGAAATGACAGCCTTGAATAAGGATGGGGTCAGCTGCTATCTCCTTTGTAGTAAAGATCAACAAAATTACTTTCAACTTTTAGGAGCAGTGTGCCAAAAATGCCACACTATGCTAACAACATGAGCTAAATTTATCAAATTCACAAGCACACCAAATCTTAACTAGTGCAACACCTTAACAGTATCCCAAACCCCTTCATGTAATTTACATTCAACTCCTGGCCATTTTTTCACAAAAGATCCAAAAGTTTAAGACATTGCACTGCCTCCAACAATTGCTTCATATTGCCAAAATCTTACACACCAAATACAAATTCCTACCGCCATTTTTCAAATGCTAAAAGATGAAATTTAAAATTACAATCACTAAGAAATAATTAACAGATTGTTAATATCTGATGGAATATACATGGATTAAGAAATTATATGAAAGGACGAAATCTTTATTAATGAGACTGAAATCCAGACACAGCCATCCAAGAAATTGTTATTCAATTCTGTTATATTGCAATTGCTCGAAGATTATTTATTTGTTAGTACCTAAGAATTACAAAAAAAAGTTTTAGTAGATATTATTGCCTTGTTTTCAGGAATTTAAATACCAAACATAATTTCTCAAACCTCTGCTTTTGACAAAATATTGTAGGAAAAAATATGTTTAAACTTTGTGCTAAGTATGACATCTACATTCAATTCTCTTCAGAACCAATGTATTCCTACAGCATAAGCCTCTGTATATGGTGGGTCTTCAGTGACACTAGGATTAAAACAGAAATAATACCAGCCATAACTTTGAGACCATGGCCATTCCAAACTAGTAGCAAATTTAAAGCAATATACACCTTTTCGGAATATTCCCAGAGAGTCTCTCAGAAATATAAATCAAAAAGAAAGAAAAAATCTGAAAAGAGTGGCAAAAAAAGGAATATCTCCAATTAAAAAACTAAACAGATTGCAAAGAGAAATAAAAAAAAATCTTTTCCCAAGTAACAGTTGAAAATCTACCAAATCTTATATGTACTTTTTATAATTAAAAAAATTCTAGACCTTTTAATTCATTTTTATCCTTCAAAGTTGATTAATATGAACAATTTATGTTCACAGCAAAAGTTTCAAATCTAAATAAAGTGATTTTATTGCACTGGAGTGTCTTGTTTTCAGTATTGTTAAAAATCCCCCTCAAGCCTCAATTATAGTTCTGATGTAACTAAAAGTATGAAATAAAATTCTCTACTTACCTGACTAGTAACTTCATATTCAACATGTTTCAAAAATAATCCTTTCTTTTCAGGGACTAAAGAAATTTGAACTGTATCAAGAGCACATATTTCATGATATGTCAAACCTAAACGCATCGGATTTTTCTCTCTTCTCAAACGTATACTGAGGATTCTTAGATCAGTTAAATCTCCTAAAGAAGGCTTGGGAAGCTCTGTTAAAGAATTTTACAATTAAGTGAAACATTAATACATGTCTCTAATATCTATCAAAAGTTCATGCAAAGTATTTTTTACTGAGATACATCATAATTTACACATCACAGAATGAAGGTAAATATACAGCACAAAAATGGTTTTAATAAATGTTAAATGCAAATAAAATGTAACAAATAAATAAGGATTTATATACAATTATAAAATCAGGTCTTTCTTGAGATACAGTTTAATGTAAAAAATAAAAGGAACCGAATTAAATTAAATACATTTTATTATAATTAATTGAATGATTAATTCATCAATTATGCTATTTAAGTTGAAAAGGTATGAACTAAATCATTAATAATTTGATAACAGTTATTTCATTTTATTTGACAATCTTTGACACTAATAGATAAAAAGTTGACTAAAAGAAATTATCAGATATAAAACACACACACACAAAAGGCTTAAAAATTTAATGCATTAATAAAAGTAAAAGACTGTAAATAATATATGTTGTTGCCAATGCCAATTGTCTGACAACATCAGATCGAGGTCCACAAAATTCAAAGTGATAAAGGGCTAGATGTATGCCAGTCATTAGCTGTAGTCATACAGGTGAAAGTACAATTTGGCTCAGTTCCACCCCAACTTTGAGGGAGAACACACTGGAGGTGGTCACAGAGGCCTCCCACATCTCTTCCCTTCCACCAACCTCACAACAGAACTTGCAGCTTGATGGCTATTTAGAGTACCTCCATGTCACACAGGCATTATACATTTACACAAACATCCATGCCTTCTCCAGGATTTGAGCCCAGGCCCTATGGTACTGAAGTCAGCATCACTAACCACTATACCAGATGGGTACAGTGGTTAGTAATACATATTACTATGCTATGAAGCAGTATTCATTATATTTATATATACCTTGAAAATAATACATTATTCAATAATAAAATTTAAACTACTTTAGAAATAATTTACAGAACTTACGCATTTAATTTTAAAAAAAATTAACTTATACATAATTCAATAATAAAATTCAAACTAACTTAGTACTTTAGAAATACAATACAAAAAGAATAAAAACTAGGAAGATCAGGCAATTTAAATTTTTTTTAAGCCAACAAATGTGTGTACTTTTAAAAATGCTATTACTAAGTCTATATTTTGACAGAATCCATAATTATGCATATGAAACAGAGAAAATAATTTAATGAATATTCCAGTTTCAAACAAAGTTAATGAACATTATTACTTCAAATATTAATTTACATTAGTTTTAAAATACAAATTAAATTCATTTTTGAATCAATGGTAAATTCTAAATTACAATTCTAAACACAAGTATTCACACTGCGAAAGAAAACTTAATTCCTTTTACATTCCATTTTAAAATTAAAATATAGTTTTGTCAGTATTCATGAAAACACAACTAGAAATTTTCAAAAAGTAAAAGAAACAAATATATTTTTCTATTATTTTAAATAGGTAATTTGCTAGCAGTAAAATATTACTATGTTTTAAATAATTTATCAAGCAAAAATACTTTACTACATATTCATTTGTAGTAACCTAAATACTTTATGAAAAATTGTAGTCACAGATGAAGTGTCATGTGACTGATTTTATGAAAAAGGCAAAAATTAACAAAAATAATTGTGTTTGCAGTTAATACTTGGCTCACACAGAACATAACAGTGAATGATAAAAGATGTAATGGAATAATATTCAAGTTGACAGTAAATAAAGTCAATCTTTTTCGTGTTTTAACAAAATATCAAAATATCGATAACTACCCATAAGTTATAAAAGAAAACGAGGTGTTAGGGAGGTACACATTCGAAATTAGGCAAATTTTTCCTTTAATTTGCTGAAACTCTAAAATTGCAAATTTCACAAAGCACTTCTCTACTCTACTTTTCTGCATCCAATTTAAGTATATGCTTGTCCAGTGTATAGAGTTAAGCTGTATCAACTCAAATATTAAACTTTTAGACTAAGCACAAAATTCTTTTATTAGAATAGTTGTGAAAACAAGTAGATATATAAAAAATAAGGATATTTATGAAGCTATTAAAATTAAGACTTTGAAAAATCATACTTAAAACATTGCTGTTAATTTTTTTTTAAAAATACTCCAAGTACTGAAAATTACAACATGATAAATATTGATAATTACATTCCACTCTAAAAGATCTCCTAGACTCTTCTAATTCACCTTATTTCTTTTCAGTAATCTTTTAATTAGTAAACCCTAGCAGATTTACCTTTCTTTCCTCCATCTTTTAACATAAGATTCTTTTTAAATTTTAACACAGACTTTTTCATGTGCCCATGCTAGACTTGCTTCACCCACCTGCCACAATTTTTCCATCCCTTTTGAGCAGTCAATATAGATCCAATCATACTGTACCATCAAACCAATAAGAATGCTTTTTCTCATTCAACATAGAGCTTAGCTTTTTCCATAGCATAAAAGCAACCCATCAATCCTTTCCACCTTCCTTCTCCAATCAAAAACTTTTATACAATGAAAACCAAAAAATTCCACTCTTTTTTTTTGCAAGAAATATTGAAAAATAGGTAAAGGCTGGAAGATCACCATGTAGCTCAATTTGCTCCATGAAATTAATATCCAGGTTAGGTATTACATTGATTTCACTAGAAACTGGTAAATAATGATCTCTGTGTGACTCACATTAACTTTTCAATACAAAATGCTGAAGCTCTTGAGGAAGGATATACATAGATGTATAAGGAAAGACCTATTCCAAATTCAAGTTTTTAGGGTTTAAAAGTAGCATTTTGTAATTCGGTTACTGAAATTCCATCTTAATGCTTTGTTGCAATTAATCTGGTCCCTAAATCAGCCACCTTCTGTTGTAAATAAAAAAAATTGAAAGTTTTGAACAGCCCTCCATCCTCTCTTCCCTTCGAAATTGCTGCTTGTTTATTGATTTGCACTTCAAAGCAGCACAAGAATTATTGGCCCTTAGCATATACAAATTTAAACCTGCATACCCTTTGATGCTTAATAATCAACCCAAGTACCAAAAAGCATGCACTATTTTACACACCAGCAAAATTATCTTAATTAGTATAATATAGTTTGTGAAATCTCACATAATCCAAATTTTAAAAAAAATTAATAATTACAACTCACCTTCCCCAGCAAAATTTTGGATGAGTTTTTCACTAACAGGTTTTCCTTGCTGCGCAAAAGCCACAAGTGCGAGAGCTTTATATAAACCAGTTCGAGATAAATAGCCTTGCCGAGAATCTACTACATCCCAGATCTTTAAGAGAAAAAGGTAATTCAATCTTTTTCTAGTAAAAAAAACCATAACTGAAACACAAAAGCTTTAAAAACTTACAAGAAAATAGGAAAAAGTTTTAATTGTATAGGTCTTACCCTCCTATTTTTTTTTTTATAAAGAATATGATAATGATTAGACATGACTAATTATATTATTCAAGTTATTTTCATTATTAAATCATATTTATATTTTTCAGGAGATTAAGCTAAACAACCCATTTCAGCAATTTCTTTAAATTATAAGTATTCAAAACAGTTAATGCATTATGTTTTGCTCACTACAGTCTGATAAAAAAGATTCTACTTTTCTATTTATATTTTAAACTTAAAAATAACTAAATTATTTCCTTTTCAATTTTGCTAATGAAATAAAAGTCTACAAAAACAATTAATATTAACTTAAAACTCTCCATAATTCCTATTTTATATAATGATAAGCAATTGTTTTTTAGTATTCTATATAGTTTAAGAAAATTATTAGATTAGGAAATAATCTCAATAAATGCACTACATTCTTACAAAAGTCTTTTGATCAAAAACAATTCAAGAGCTGAAAAACTATACCTGTACAATATAATGAATACACATAATTGTCCAAAATAAAAACTAATTTTTATAATTTATTAACCTTTATTATTTATTGAACTAATATTATAACTTGATTATAATTAGAATTATGCCTTATTAATAAACATAATTTCTTTAATTATAAATTTTTTAAAATTTTCCCCCATATTTTTAGAATTTGTATCATGTACCATGTTTTTAAATATTATACAGATTAGCATCAAACTTTCTTCTGAAAATAATCATGTTATACAAAAATTATTTTATCAATCAATATTTTACTTCATCTTATTCATAGTTTGTGATTATTGAAGTAAATTTTAAATCTAGCCTTTTTTTAAAAATGAATAATTCAAAATTTCATAGCATGAACAGTCTCAGATATTGTTAAAATTATCATAATTCTTATATGAAACATTTGGGAAGAACTTTAAAAAAGAATATAAAAACTTACAGAAATAAAGTCTTCCCACCCCCCTACTTTATAACCCAATCCATAGGGAAAACATTATAAAGTCAAGCTAATTAAAAGGTCCCATATAAAGTACAGTTAGTTTTAAAAAAATATCAATAGGTATTAAGAATCTCCAACTTAATGACTTAATAGATAATTTTGTATTTCAGTAATATCATAATTAGAATTAAAATCTTTAAAAACTTATTAAATTTGATCAAAAAACATAACATTTCATAAAATTTGCATCAAAGAAATTACTCAAAGATATAATATTTCATAAAACTTACAACAAAGAAAGAAATGTATCAATTAATGAAAAGGAAAATGTGCTTAATTTACTTGGTTGCAGTAATAAATACTATGAATAATATAGTTTCTTTTTCAAAAAAATAATTTCGTACAGGGTTAATTTTAAAAAACTAAAAAAAAACATTTAATTCAAAAAGATTTAGGTATTTTTGTTATAAAATCAAAACTAACAAATTTATATTATTAAAAAGATTATTTCAAAAACCAATGAAGATAACATGTAAAGCTCCAGGATTTTGAATGGCACTTTCATTAAAATCAGTACCACTTTCTACATTTTGTTTTGTTCTATTATCCCAGTGATTTGAAACAGTAGTTTGTTTTGGTCTTTTTACAGGCAATCATCAATTTTATAACCATTGTGCTAGGTCCACACAGTGATCTTCAACCAACTAACACTTAAAAAGAAATATGCTAAAATGTGTTAATGAGACATTTTAGTTTTGGTTATAGGAACTATGAAGCTAAACATATAGAATACAGGCCAAATTCTGGCTTATATTAGTAGCTAATATATATAGGTGATGCTGTTTTTAAATATCATGGCTTATGTAGAATGCTGTTTTATAAATAGGGAGAATGTCAATTTAACTCAAATTTTTTGGAACTAATTTGATAACGGGGGTAATGGCGTTAAGTGCTGCTTGTTGCTGGAATGAAATCCAATATGGCGTCAATTTAACAATACACAATTTAAAAGAATTGTTTTGAAATACATTGAAATGTATTTCCAATAAAGGATATAGGAAGAGATTGAGAATAACCTAGATCAATCAATAAATAATGAATAATAATATTATGTAATAAAAAGTAACATGAACCAATAATAGTATTATAAGCAGCATACAATAATCTTATAATATTATTTTATTGTAATTATATATAATATTCATATAGTACGATTTTATAACGGTTATTAGAAATAATCATATAATATAATTAAATTGTAATTATTAAAAAGAATAATTGTCAAATTGTAAAAAAATAAAAATAATGCATAAAAGAACTCGTAATACATAACTATAAATAAACAACATAAGAATAGCTATAAATAAACAACAGAAATAGTTATAAATAAATAACAATATTAATTATAAATAAATAACAAAATATGTAATAATATTTATAAATAAATGCTAAAAGAAACAATTATAAATAACGAATATTATATGATTATTACACATAGTAATAATTTTATTTTTTTTTCATTATGAATAAAATAATTACATAATGTATGTTAAAATTAATTTAGAATATCAATTACAAAGTAGTGAAAGCTTGCAATATGAAACTTGCACTGCAAGTTCCTTCAACGAATTTCATCGAACAAAGAACGTAAAAAAAAAAAAACATTTTTAAAATGAAAATAAACGATTTATAGCAATAATCAAAAGCACAACACTTAATCTTTTAAGAAAAAAATATTCTAGTACTCACTCATTTTAGAAATATCCATATTCGAAAATAGCCCAGAATTAAACAGAAGACGCAAAGAATAGAAAAATTACACTGAAAATGGTTAAATTTTTAAAGAAATCGTCTGAAATTAAAGGGTTACAGTGGGAAAAAATGAATAAAAGTTATTTCTAATATAGGTTATTCCCCTGGCAACCACATCCACAGACGATAAAAATATTAAGGTAACCATATTGTAATATTATCACCTATCTTGGCGAACATAAACAACAGCTTGGCGCTACTACCCCCGATATCAAATTAGCACCAATTTTTTTTCTAGTTATAATGCTAGATTTTTCTACCAATTTGCTGCAGTAGAATTTGTTGATGAATAAAGACGAAATAAGCTTTATTTCAATAGAAGGAAATTTTACATCAACAGCATTTTTCCCAAGTAATCCCACAATACAGATGAAAATAGATGCAAAATGTCATTGGTAGCTGTGTTACCACAAGTTGTTGGTAAAGTGTAGGTCGGCATGTGATGAAATGATCCTTGGGATCCAGGATTCTGTTTACAGAAACATTATACCTTATTTATATTATTGGGCTGATGAACTTATTTCTATGCCATAATGTCAATGATTAATGAGTTTTAGATAAGAAACAACTGCAGATTGATATCACCAATGATAACACTTACATTGGTGATACAAATAAGTACCAAGATTTCAACTTATGGTATTACTATTTAAAATACATAGTATGGGGTTGTCATAGAAAAGCATTTTGATTTATGTATCAAAAAGCTTCAGATAATATAAGAATTTAGAATTGAAATTAAAGAGTTATTACCTGAGACAAAGTTTGTTTGGGTAAACTTGATTTTACAAGGAGTTTTATAAACATATCATGATCAACAATATTTTCTTGACTTGGACATACAATATCATACATCTCCCGATAATAAGGAGGAACATTACCTGTAAATAAAAAATGAGTTAAAGAAAATATTGAGAAATAACTGGAAAATGAAACAAAATATTTGAATTTTGATCATAATTAATATAATTTAGAGCTCTAAAATAGGCTTTTTTAAAAGTATACTATTATTCTGTAATCAAGTGACAAGGAAGATGAGCAAGCAAATATAGCTCTGGAAACCATTACATCACTAAAAGATTTTGAGATCTAGGTAGAAGTTAACCTGTTGCAGTCATTCAGTGTTTGATATGGATCATGAATGGAATTATATAATTTTTTATTGGTTGTAAAAGAATTCACAAAAACTGACATCTGATAATATATTGAAATAAGAGGGTTAAACTTGGAACAAAAGAAATGCAGACCTCTGTGTGTGTGTGACTGAAACAAATGCTCAATTCATATAAATTTACAGATAAAATTCATTAATTCTTTTCCTAAGCATTTTGGCTTAAATAGTACCATAAACTAAGTTGTATTTATCAAATTATTCTAGATGAAACCATTTTATTACTCTGTTTATTTCCCAAGAAGTCTAAGACCGATTTACATATTCTTGACAAACCTAAAAATCAGTTTTAAATTTAAAAATTTTTTCTTTCATTCAAATGCTTTTTAACTACAACTTTATAGGGTACATGTGTAAAACCTTCTCAGCCATTTTCACCAAAATATAAAAAGATTCAGGGCCAATACAAGCAGGTGTGTAGCATTTGCATTAAACACATGCAGCCACATAAAGTTCTATCAATCAAACAAAATTTTTTACAAATTTCTCAAAATAAAACTTATGGAAAGTCAAATAAATATGCTGAATTTTATAAATAGTAATTGTGAAAGATCCAAATAAGTCCCGATTTCCCAATAGCATAACATAATTTAAGAAAAATAAAATGTTAGTGCACAGTGCGTTGGTTCACTATCCATTAATGTCTACTCTTTACACACATCCTCCATTTGATAGCGAAATTCGTGGCAGAACCGGCAATAGAAAAGGTTTTCCTTCTTATCAGCAGCACTGAGAGTGCATTTTAGATTACCTAAAACATAGGAGTGTTTAAATTCAATATGCATTTGAGAAAATTAAGTTTTCAATTTAATAATTAATTGCCTTACAATTAAGAAAAACATATTTAGAAGAAAAAAGTGATTTCTGTGTCTTTGTATTTTTATTAATGTTTTACTCTTTACTCTTATACAGGTTGATGAGTTAAAAATGTAAATGTTAAATATAAGACAAAAAATTTGAAAAATTCTCTAGAGGGGCAGCACATTAGGTGTGTTTACATGTGGGCAGCCAACACCCTAAGATTGGTCCTGAAAAGATTGTTAAATAATGCATCATTTCGTCAATAAAAGAAATTGTTTATGCATAGATAAATATATGCTGCATCAGATTAACAATGAAGGTGATTCAGTTATTGCTTTTTTGAATGAAATAATGGATCTTTGTATGCTGAAATGATTGGTACAAGTTTGGTTAGAACTTCTCTTATTTTCCTCATAAATGGAAATGTATATAAAATTGTAAAACTCTTTACAGTTTTAAATTCTGGTTTCAAAGAATTATTGCATACTATCATATATGATTGAGCATACTAAACTTCTTGCACATTTTAATAGTTGAATTCAGATTTTACAGATTTCAACCTTAAATGCAAGACGAGAACTACATCTTTATATGAGCATTAAGTTAAGAGATTTCAGTTATTAATTTTCATACTTTAGAGAAAATAAGAGGGTTATTATCAAAGAATATGGTAATTTTGAACTATAATCAAGTGACAACAATGGCCCCCCCCCATGTGATTATCTCGCTATTCTAAATTGTCAAAACACATCAGACCTTTAAGTTCCATTTAATGTATACCAGTTCATATTATTCCATACAATGTCTCAAATTTGTAATTCAGTTTAATAAAAGCAGTCTCAGAAACTCATAAGCATTTAGATCAGGGGCAGACATTAAATCGATCATGATCGACTGGTGGATCGCAAAGTCATTTGGGGGGGGGGGGGCCCACCTTTACTAAGACTAAGATGTGCATACTAAAAGAAACATATTTGTGGAACCCTGATGCCAGCCAGACTGGATGGATCACAACACCTTGAAAAAGTTAGTCGCCTAGAAAAGTATTCCCACCCGATTTAGATATTGTAGCAACTATGTAGATGCATAATTATTTTTTTGTTTTTTAGTATATGAGCATATTACATCACTTCTTCCTATTCTAAATTTAAAGTAATATATTTTACTTTTATTCTTATTTATAATTCAGAAGCTCATATTAATAATATCTAATTTTCCTTCAAATATAGGAATATTTCTTCAATTAACAAATGTGAAAAGCTCTCGTTTCATCTGACATATATAAAAATACAGAAAGTTTTGGTTTAGAGAGTTTAAGTGAAATATTAATATTTAATTTATAGAGGGGAAATGACATACTGATTAATTTAGAAGATTTAATAGGTTGCCACTGTACCTTTGTAAATCATTTCTAGTTAAATTTATCTTTTATTGCAGAAAATTTTTTTGCTTATTAACATTGCACTTTAGAAACTACACAAGGCAACTATTGGCAACAGGACTCATAGTTTTGTACTATAATCAAGTTATGGGAACAACATACATCATCCAAGTTGGTACAATACTCTACAAATTTGCGCAGCATGGCAATCTGAAGACTTTGACCTTTGAAGTGTTTTATGTGTATCAGCTTATATGTCAAGTTTTTAGTGGTACTGGGACAAGAACCCATGACCCAATAGAAACACCAGCCATGAGTTCACTACTACCACTGGGTTACTGATGTTTTTTTCCCATCATAAAGGTGTAAATAATTATTTTAATGTTAAAACATGGTATTATACAATTCAATATCTCTTTAACACTGCATTAATCAATGGTGTACAGAAATAGATACACTACCAGTGGGTCAATAATGAGGGTTCCAACAGATATTTAATTTTTAGCATAAAGATTATGATTCAGTGCTTTCATCCACAACACGTGTTTAAAATAATAAAAAGTACCCTCCATAAAAGTATGTTACTGACATTAATTAATCCAACAGCTCTTTACTGCTTCAACTAAAAAGAAACACACATACATAAATAAGACTTGGTCATCAAAAAGTTCCATAATCAAAAGACGGATCCCAGTTTCAAAAGGATATATATATAATTGATTAAAATAAAATTTCAAAGATTTATATTTAAAAAAAACCACTAAAACCTTAACACTAACTTTCCAATTATCTTTCTTTAACAATTGTTTGCATACATAATTATTTTTTTTTAAAGAAAAAAGCATTAAAATTAACAGTTATTTTGAAAAAACAAAAATGCTAAGAGGTTATCACATTACATCATAAAAATGATCTTACAAGTACATGTTTCAGATACTTTTTGCTTATTCCTGACAGTAATATCTCAAATCATACTACTGGTTTTTTTTTGAAAATTAGAAAGAAGTCCATCATTACAATAAAAACTACAAAATCAATTCTGAATTCAAAATTCGTAAAAAAAAAAAAAAAAAA
>BMAV01005086.1:223140-264332 GCA_019973955.1 Trichonephila inaurata madagascariensis
TGGGCACATATAATTGAAATATAGTGCGTTCTTCCTTTGATGCATAGTCTACACATTCTCTCATTCGCTTGTTTAAATTTAATTACTTTGCCTCAAATATGTTTACTGACTATACATCCAGTTCCAAATTGGTGTATTCTATTGTGGCATCTACAATAAATGCTGCAATTTTGCTTGTCCATTACTCCTTTTCCAGTCCATCACATTTATTGGACAGCGAGTACATCTAGTTTGCTCTCCATAAAGATGTGTACAAGTTTCCTCAGTGCCCCACCTCTAAACAAAGTTTTAACATTCCAGGTTCCAAATATCACATCCAGTTTCATGCCAGATTGTCTTACTGGAGCCAGTCTGGAAGTATTTCTGTAAATTTTTACAAAAGGCGCAAGTTAAATTTTTACTTGCACTCAATCCCAGTTTATAGTCGCTTCATACAACACACAAGGTTTGGGACTATTTTTTCAGAACCCAGTCACCATACAGGTTATTTATAGATTTTAGGGGGAACAGAGTATATAATTTTGTATTTTTCTATTGGAATTTTGCCTCATATTATTGGCACTTATTTAGTGCATTTGGTTTATTTCTTTTCCAGTGGCTTTAGCTCAATATCTGGATTTTCTTCCATGCTTATTTTGATTTTTTTTTATATATATATTGGTTTTTTTTTCTGAAATCTTCATTTTTTTAAAAAAAAAAAAAATTTATATTGACACTTTATTAATTTTGATTTTATTCCTTGACTGTTTCACAAAAACAGGAGAAAAGGGAAATACAAACACATAGTTAAAAGTTCTCATCTTTGCAATTTAAATGACTAAATATGATATAAAATACTCTTGAAACATAAAATTACTAAAAATTATAAGTAAAGGTGTTGTTCTAGACAGAGCAGCAGGCATATAATTATTAAAGACATGTAATATTACCAAGAATATCTTTTATGCAGAATACATTTGAAGCAGCATAAACTTGTTAAAATAAAACTCTAAACTTTGTCAGGTAATGACAATATTCATTTCCTTTGATATGTATAGTGATTTAATACTTACCTATAAATTTATAATGGATAAAGTGTACGGTCCTAATCATCAAACTAAAAATGATGTCCTGTTAAATGGTTGTATCTGATTCCTTACTGTCAGATTTGAGAATATGGAGCTTACTTTTTGTACGGGACTCTACTGATATCCCAAATGTGTCCTTGATTAACCTGCATAACAGATGATACAGTATGAGAATAGATATGCAACTGGTCCATGGTGAAGGGTAATATGAAACTTTACTTGGAGAGAGAGAAACCTCTAGGGCTGAAGACTGACTGAATCTCAGTGTATGCCCGTAGACATTAGCTGAGTATAATAGGCCTTCACACCTTGGATAACTGACAGGAGAATACTCTCCCTACGTACTTCACCCATTTTGCCCAGGTAATGCCCCATTTTGCCAGGTCCCACACCCCCTTGTCACTTTGAGGGTGACTGTAGGACTTGGGGGAAGGGGGGGTAATTTCATTTTAGTAAACTTTATTATGATATCCCTGATGTATTAATCAGAGTAATTCCACATGTTCATTGTTCTCAATTGCTATTCATTGTTTTCAATAGGTAAATTTTTTTTAAAAAAAAAACATGATCTTATAGAAAAATATTCGACTTCTAATTTGTTTTCTAAACAATGCAATTTGATTTCCTGTTTTTTAATTTTGTCAGAATGTTCCTTCCAATAATGATTGTGAAAAATACTGTTGTGAAGTAAAATTTACATTTTTTTCCGCACATATGTATATTAATTACCACGTGCTTGCAGCAATTTAGTGTATGTATATGTGTGGATATGTATGTCATTAAAGCAATTTGTCAATTTGCAAAAGTTTCTACATCAAAAACTTCTGCGTTAGGTCACATTAAATGAACGATCATGGTATCAAACTTGTTATCAATGCTTTTCAATAAAGCTGCATATTCAAGTTCTGATTCTTCTAAAGACCTATGATGTAGAAAAACTAATATTAGTCAAATCTGTCCTCATAGCGGTGTTGACTTGGGGTAATAACAATACTACAGTAACAACAATATGTGCTTACATTAACAGCTTATTATGCTTATCTGCTTACTTTAATAAACACACCTTTTCAATAGATCTTTTTTCAAAAACTAAATGCACATTCTTATAATTTGAAGTGTATATGTTATTAATTGTAGTAGTTTTTATTTTACTGAGAGCTCAATTTTTTAGTGTCTTCTTTGCCACAAGGTTGGCATGGCATTCCTGTTCCAACTCGAAATAGCATATCATCCTCAGTTACAGCTGCCACTGCTGCAGTGCCAACTACCATTAGGAAAAAATGGAATTCACCATTGTCTAATGAAGTACCTCGAAGTAAACTTCCAGCATACAAGCCATCAAATCTAAGACTTCATAAAAATCCTGTCAATGGTACCATACCTACAAGAACATATACTAAAGCATCAAGTTCTGTTCCTAAAAGTAATTTTTTAATATTTAACTATATTATAATTAAAGCTGTATATGTGTATACATCTTTACACTTTTTTTTTTCAGGGATGTTTATTTGCTTACAATCTCCAAAACTAGTGAAGTATAAGTTATTGTCAGTGAATGAATAAGCCTGCTTATATTAATAATTTCCAAATGTTTAAAATTTTTGTTAAGTGGTCTCAATATTTTTTGTGTGAGTGAAATGAAAATATTTTAATTTTTGTGCAATTGTTAAATATTACTAATTTTTAATGGAACAAAAATTGTTGCATGTTTATTAATCTTTAAGAGCATCATATAATTTTTGTTACGATTACACTGTATAGGAAATCTTAAAATACTTCTAGCCATCTTAATTGTTTAGAACAGGGGTGGGCAAATAGTGACCAACTAAGAGTGTTTTGTGGTCTGCTAACACAGTAAAAAAAAATCCGCTTTGAACTGAGATTTTCTTTCCCCTTAGTGACCGAAGATTTATCTTGTGTTTTCTGATACGATGGCAACATTGATATGAATACACAGCATAGGTACAATATTGGTACTTTTCTAGTTAACTTAGTTAATCCCAATTTTTTTTTTTATCTATAACAGTAAATGTATAAATTTCCAACTTTAGTAAAACCATAAACCCTCCAAAAATGTAAAATCAAAAAGGAATTTTTTATTTAATGGATGAATGGGCAAAAAACAGATATTTATTTGATAATGTAGGGAATAAAACAATGTGGTTATTGTGTAATAAAATGATAGCAGTATTTTAAAAGTAAATCTGAAATGAGGCTACAAAACATAATAAATTTGACTGCTAATTTTCCAAGGAAAAAATGCAAAATAAAGTATGTGAAAAGGTTGAATAAACAATCCATTTTTTTCAAAGTGATCAACAAAATAACTCTAAAGAAGCAAGTTTCGTGGCAGCAGCAGTGTATGGTAAGGTGTGCTAGGGTAGAAGAAAATTTAAAACATTTTATTTTTAAAGACTATAATGTGGCATATTGACAATATTGGTGTTGTACTCATGAAAGAGCCAAGTCTCTGTGAGCAAAGGTTTGGTTTGGCTTTCTTTGACACTGAATAACAGCACAGGTAACACAAATTCACTGCACAATTACTCATCTTTATCCTTGAAATTAATCAAGAGGAATCACAGAGGAATTATTTGGCCTAGAATCAATGAAAGATTGGTCAGTGCTTGCTTGATTGTTCTATGAATTGTTTAAGGAAAAAATTGGCTTATCCAAGAAAAAAACACAGTAAGCATTACCACAAATGGCCCTAAAACTTTCGGTAAAAAATTTAAGTATGGTTAAGTTTATAAATGAGTTGCAAGCACAAGACACAGTCAGTGTTATCTTGTCTTTTCATTGCATTTTTGCACCTGGAGAAACTTTGTAAAGCTGCACTGAACTTAAAACCTATGAGATGAATCCTGTTTTTAGTGTGGTGAACCCAATTTTTTTGAGCTAGGTCACCCCATTATCGAAAATTCAAATCTTAAAGATGTGGAGCCAGAGTATGAAGACTTAATTTATCATAACAATGTAAAATGGTTCAGAACTTGTTGGTGGATGCAGAGTTTGTAGAAGGAGATCAGAAGAATTTTTGGAACTTGGAGAAAATTAAGCTTAAATTCAATTTACTCTATTATCTCATCACTGTTGTTATTGACACAGCACCCGAGGAGCTCAGCTTAAACTCATTAATATGTAATCAAATCTTACTGTAAAAATAAAGGTTTAATGTGCTGTGTCATTAGTTAACTTACAAATCTTTGCCTGCTGAAAAATTTTCTTGTATGAAGAAATTTTCTGAGAAAATGTGCTCTACATTCGGGTCTACACATATTTGTGAGCAAAGTTTTTCTTGCTTAAAAATAAACAAGAGTAGATATAGATGTTCTTCAATAAATATTGACTTATCAACCTCAACAAGCAATCGTTCTCATAATTTCGAAAAATGTGATAGGGTACATTTGTCTCGTTAAACTGATTCCAAAATTACATGTGCTTGCACTTATAGATGATATGAACTGAGTACAGTAAATAAATTGAATAAAACTGTCACTATGTAATTTAATATATATATATATATATAATGATTTTTATGCCTTTTCTGAAAAGTTGTTTCTAATCCCCCAGTCTGACAAAGTAAGACAAGATTTATTAGAATTTTGATCTTAAAGTCGAGCGCAAGAAGAGGGTCTGTATAGATATTGTTACGTTGATCGAGATTCAAGGATTTTATGCAAATCAGTGATAAAAAACCAAGACAGTTCTTTAAGAGCAATCCTTGAAACACAGAATACACAGTGATATTCACAGAATAAATCTTGGAAGGTTTTCACACCTTCAACAGCACTTGGACACAATTATCAGTGTCTAAAATACACATATGTAAAAGATTATTCACAAGCACCACTTGTCCTACTCAACAGCCAAGCTAATCGCTAATCAACTTTTCACGGTCAAGGCAAGACTACTAATCACTAGTCAAAACAATACTAACCCAGTTTTAGTGAGTATCTCCCTATTTATAGGCCTTGCAGATCCTTTGAGAAAGATCCACCATTAATTTCCAGAAGAATCCATAGGGTCACAATCTCGCCAAGTTCCCATTGAATCGCCATTATAATGTAAGGTACAGCGTTGCTTGCGATTATTACAATTTTAACATAAAATAAACATAAATGCATTACACTTCCAAATACAAATTATTCGCACTATTTTACTCTAAATTCGTAACAAGAGATCCATACAATTCATTATGTGTTTGGAAGCATTAGCGTAGCTAGGTATCCAAAGACCCTAGTGCAAAAAAAAAAACAGGCCTCTATCTTGGTTGGATTTTATCAAGTAAAAATATGTAAATACTGTAAATGTACAAAGCTACTTTAACATCAACTCTTTATCGTGCTCTGAAAAACTAGGAAAACAAAACTACATACTACCTACATGTATCTATATGAGTTTTCTTGTGTGAGCTTTAGTAATGGCCCAGGTTCAATTTGACACTACGACAGACCTCTTCCAGAACAGCTCTGACGAGTTAAAAAAACTGCCGAAACCAGAAGACGAGAAGTTATGTAATAGGTAATAAAAACTTAAACAATAAAGAACAAAATTACAAATAATAACAGGTATTGGAAAATAAAACGATGTTGATAAAGATTAAAAGATTTAATTATAAGAAGGTTGGACTCTTGCCTTTTAACAACAAATCAACAATTTGGTTTACAATCTTTTCCTAGCTTTAGTTTTTGTAAAAGTTTCAACAACGATTAAATCCAGGTTGGATTAAACTTTGATTTCAATTGTATTAGTGATAAATGCGGAGTTGAGCTTGACGTATGCCATTTCTTAAATCATTTTTAATTATTTCTAATTTCCTAAATAATCTTTTTGTGGCTGCAGAAGTGACAGGAATTGTATAGAATAATAACATTGTGCTGTAAATACTTCTGTTAGGTCTCATTCTAGCACTTCATATTTGCTCATTATTTCCTTACATAATTGTTGAACAGTACATGTTTGGATTAATTTAGGGAGAACTGGGTGTTAAATATTAAGAAATTGAAGGGAAAATTTTGGGATTATTCCAGAATACTTATTTTTTAATTTGTCACACTTTTGTAACAAAGTTTCTTCATCTACATCATAGGTTTCCAACCTTTTTTGAACCGGAGCCCCCTTTTCTAGTGAATATTTCAATACCACCCCCTCCCATTCCAGAGAAATAAAAGCGTATGTAATACACAGTGAAAACATGAATTAAATTATTAAAGTATTCTATTACTAAAAAAATGTAGTTTTTTTTTCTAAAGCTCCCTATTTTTTTTACTTGCAAATCTGAAATACCTATTTCCACAAACATAAATTTTAAATACATACAATCAACATAAGGTAACCAGTATTAAAGTTTACTTTTATTAGCATAATCAGCATGTTTTTTTAGTCATTTTTAGATTATATTTGGTTAATCTGCCCATGCCCCTCCATACCATCTCAAAACTCCCTAACTTTTTTTGGGTCTTTTACTGCCCCCCTGAAAGCCTCAAACGTTCTCAAAGGGGAGTTATCGCATATGTTGAGAACCTATAATCTACATCTAGTCTGGTCTTAAAAAATTGAATATTTGACAGACTGCACTCAAAACGTGCATTTAATTGAGTTAATATTGAGTCTAGGACCTTATTGAAGATAGTGATTTCAAAAATATTTCTTTCCAGTTGTAGAAATTGGTGATCAGATTCTCATTCATCAAAATATTTTTAAACTTTCTTTTGCCTTTTTTTTCCTTCAAAATGGGGATCTGTACCATATCTTCTTGGAGTTTCACTTGCTTCGCACTTGAATGATTCAAAGCCATTTCTATAAATTTGCATTGTCTACGGCAGCAGCTATCAAATTTCTTTAAGTAGGCTTCTCAAGCAACACTGGAGTGGCCACATTATCAGAGTCACTATTAACTGAAATACTTGGGTCAGAAGTACTCGTAGAAGGCTGACAAAGGAATTTGTCAATTTTGGGTAATTTTTGTTTGCTATCTTTTTCTTGGCATTATTCACACATAAGCTCACCACTGGGTTTCTTTTTTTTAAATACAACTTGTATATGTTCAAGTACTTACTGAGAAATATAATGCTACGCTACAAAATGTCATTGGGAATCCCTGGCTATTTATTTCTTTATTAGGGAGGATCAAACTCTCCCACCAGAGGGTTTTGAGCTACAAAATGGTTCATCAAGATAGACAGGAAATAATACTAAAGATATGCATGAACAAGAAAATGCAACACGGTATTATTATAATTGTTTAAAAAAAACTGCAAAAGAGCAGAGGAGGAAAATTACATCGTCCTATTGCAGGTATGAGTAAATTGCGAAATATTGAAACACAAGAAACTAGCTTATTATGAATCGTAGTATTAAAAATAGAATGTCACCAGGAAGGAATTGTTTCCAGCCTAGGTTTTTTAAGATATAGTGTAAGATTTTTCATGTAACTTGAAGCTTATTTTCTAGTTACAATTTATAAAAAAATTGAAATTAATATAAACTTTTCAATAAGTAAAATTTGCAACACTATACAAACAACAGAAAGAATTTCCTACAAGTTCGAAATTACTTTCAACTGAATTTCCATGATTATAGTTGTGTAGCAACCTTTTATAACTATATCATAAATGTGAGAGAATTTATTGCAAATTTTCGGCTTGCTTAGTCGTCGGGGTCTCGGTGCACGGTACCCCCTAGCCCATTGGTAGCTACACCACTGCTCGAAAGAAGGTTGGTTACCATGACACTTTACGCAGATGGAGAATATCTTTTTGTTCTCTGAGAATGAGAAGCTTTTGATGTATGAAATGCAAACAAATAAATATTAACAAATGAATGCAATTGTTTTAATAAATTCACTCATTTGTGAAACTCGACTTCCACAAAATGGCTTTGAGCCAAAACAATTGTTCCTCTTTGTTTAGAAAGATCTTCTAAATTTGAATTTCTCAAAAAAATTCAAGTTAACATTTTTATTCTTAATCTCTTTTTATTTGGCAGTAAGATAATACTTATGCTAGTGACCACAATTTAAAACTTTAATGAAACATATACATTTATTTTTAAGTTAGCTATTTTAAAGCCTGCTAAACATGTAAAACTAGCCCCTGAGATTCAAATATATAAAAAGTTCATACTAATACGTACAACTAGTGAACCTTAAGAATAATTATTTTTTATTTGATTAAAATGGTTGAATTACTCATGAAAATTATTTAATATTTTTAACTTTGGATAATAACTTTAACTTTTAATTTATTATTAAATATAATAAATAAGTATACACCATTTATAACTACCTGTTTTTAATTTTAAGCTTGAATGTTTTCTGAACAATTGGAGGAATTGCTTGAAATTTTTGAAGGGTTTTATGACATAAAATAACTCAAACATGTAAAGATTTTAGTATGTTAAGATTTTTTTTTTAAAGAATTAGATAACTTTTTTTTCCCTATCACTTAATGAAAAAAGCTTAAAAAATTATTGAGTAGAAAATATTTTATTAAATGTTTGAGATATTCATTTAACATTAGAAGTCAATTTTTTTATATTATAGTGACTTTAATCTTGTTATGAATATAAATGGAAAAAAATCTTAATCAGCTTCTTTTGTATGCCAATCTATTCATTTCTATTTGGTAATTCAGTTGTAGAAAATATAAGTTTTAACATAAATTCCTAAGCTTTTATCTCAGTAATACTTTGTTTGTATGTATATATTTTGCATTTTATCGATGATTTTATTTTTAAGCTTCTAAAATGTAAATGTTTCTTTTTTGCAGGCGATGTTGCATCTTCTCCTCCAAAAGGATCACCTACTAAACAGTATCAAAATGAAATAGCTAAATTAAAAAAGGTAATAAAAGAACTTTTGATTTATAGTAATTGCTAGTATATCTAAAGATATATAGTTTAATTTTATATTTTGTTATTAAAACTATAATGTAATAATGCTAAAGAACAAGGATATAACTTGAAGTACTTTTTCATATAGACAAATATTACTATATGAGGCAGTTGTATAACCACTTCTAGACTGATACAGAAGGAAGAAAATGAGACAATGTATTAAAATTACATAGTTTTATGAACCTTATCAAGAGTTAATACTAAAAAGAATTCACAATGAAATTGAGTATTTTTAAAAAAGAAATATTTCATCAACAAAACACTTGCAAAATCATAAAAAGAGCCTAATGAATTATGGTGGAATTGTTTTTAGAAAATTTACCTTCATTGGTACAGTCAATTCTTGAATCTATAGTCCCATTTAATTTAAGAAAAGCTGATGTTGCTGACAAAGTAATTAAAGTTTCTACTGTTTCAACCTATTCTGTTACATTATGTGCAAATGCAGTTGGTAATGCTGAGGAAAGCAGACTTTTTGTAAAAAATAGACATTACATGATCTGACTTTGATCAGGAATAAATTTTCGAATTGGAACCATTTCAGAAATTGCAATTTCTGTACATGTTCTCAATTTTGTTCCCACTCTTGGAAAAAGGAAATATACTAGTATCTTTTGTACAGAAAGAAAAACGTGAGCTTCCTTCTTAAGCTTTTATTACAAATTTTTAAAGTAACAGAAAGACCAAACTCGCAAAAAAATCAAAAATTACCAGAATACTTAACTTACTTTACCCAACAAAAAGAAAAGAATTTTATTTAAATCATGCAGCTTTGCCAGTTCTATAGCTATTATTCATCTTATTTGCATAAACTAACAATTATATATATTTATCATAAAAATACTGCAATAATTTACGTTGTTGCATTGGTTTTAAAGGGAAGTGAATTAACTCTTACTGTTTTTTTTTACCATTGCAATTTATAGCATGAATGGAATTAGTAGGATAGTTATATTACAGTTTTTCCCCCCACTTTCCCAATAGCATCACAATACATTTGGAGAAAAAGCTGTTAAATGTACTTCTCTATTCAGTTTTTTAAAGTACCCATTGAGAAGTAATAGATCCAACCATCAATTTACTCTTTATTTTGTGATAAACAAATAAAAAACAAAAATTCTAACAATTCTTTTCTTATTGACTCTGCTTCAGATGTTTATCTGATTCCAGTGTCATTAGCTACGAGAAAACAAAACTCGCAACAAATTCTAATTGTCAATGAATGGATCTCTTATTAAGGTTTATAGTTAGAAAATTTTAACATTAAATTTTGAACACAAACTTTTAAATTTCTTTTTATTTTGGTGACCTATTCTGTACCTATAATTGCCATCTTTTTCTCTTTCTACATTTATTTTTCTCCATGTGTATAATAGAAAACTACTAAATTCTACCACTGATATTAGTGTAAATGTGAAAAAATTCATAGTTCTATAACAAAATTCATTAAGTTAGATTAGTATTGGGGAATACAATTTCATGATGTTCTGTGTAAGTATTCTGAATTCTCAACGATGAAATATTTTTTCAAGAAATACAACATTATATAGAGATTACATTATATAATACAGCACTATATAGAGCATTAGTTTGCTATCAATAGGTTAGAAATTGCAAAAGCTGAATTTCAACACATGATGGATTTAGGTTACATCTGTCCCATCTAGTAGGGCTTCTCCCCTCCATCTGGTTCCCTAGGAAGATTGTTTGAATTTGAGACCAGTAGGAGGTAATAGCAAACTAAATGTGCAAACTGTTAAAAACAAGTATGGCATTTTTAATATATTGGATTTCACTTCAGAGTTGCATGGTTGTACTATTTTTTTTTTCTTGTATAGATTGAATTAAGAGATATCACTGAAGTCCAATTTACCCACCACATATATTCAAAACAACCATTACTACACCATTCAGATTTTTTATAAGCACTTGAATGCTGTTCAGTTTGTGTGATGCCAGTTGCTCATTCCAATACTTCATTGTTGAGGTTACTAAAGGATTTTTCAACATATAAACATTTGTCAATGTCCTTATTTCCTGTAAGAATATCTTGAAGATCTTTTTGTATAACTTCACAATTAGAACATCAAAGTGTGTTGTAGTTGCATCATCTTTGTATTTCCTGAGATTTAAAATTTCTGATCAAGGACTAAACCATTTCTTGTTCAGCACTTGATTTTGTTTTTTACCTAGATCAACTACCTTGACACAGCTTTGTGGATTTTTAGATCTTTATATATGATTATTTCATTCCTCACACTTTTTATATTTTAGATTCTTTAAAAGCATCCTTACAAGGTCTCACCAACAAATGAAAACTTTGCAAGACAACATCACAAAATCCTCTTTAGTCTAAGGCTGATAACTACACCTTTTCTAAAACTAACATGCTACATTACTGAAGTTATCCCATTCCTGGAGTTCAAATTTCACGCTATTAAACCAATGTCACTGGGAATCATTTGCATTCTTATTTTTGAAGCTCAAGTAGTTTCAAAAGCTCTGCCATGCATATGATTGTGAGTTTCTAACAATTTGTTTATTCAAAAGTTCCATCCTATGCTTGAAGAAAGTATCAATTTACAATGATCAAAAGCCATTGATCTATGCTTTTAAATAACATTCTGATAATTGTTCTCCATGATAACTGACACATTTTCCATTGATATCAGACATTAAAGAGAGAAAAAATGTTTATTGCTTCTGACTTATTATCAAGAATTGAAACAGATGTCATTTCAACACCTTCTATTGATTTCAAACAACTTTATGCACTACAAATTTAAGACTAACAGACAATTACTTTGATCAGATTATTTATTGAAATTAGTAAAACAACATTTTCCTCTGAAGAATATTTTTGTACATTGTGACAAATCAACATAAAATCCTAGACCTTTTTGTTCTTAAATCTCTGAGAAGTAAAATTTTTGAACATCTTAATTATCTCATTTTGGAATTTCAACAACCTATGATTTTATTTTGATCAATGCCATTGAAGAATTATATGTAATATTTCTTTTGTGTGCCTGTGTTTCTCTCTTTCTCTATCTCTTCCCCATCACATGAACAGAATAATGCATTGAGAAGTAAATTCAATAAATTGTGCAGTACTCCGTCCAAGTTCAAGAAATGGCATTATAATTATATAAAAGAACACATCTGCTGCCCAAACATTATATTTTACAATAAACACAAAAATGTATTCATATTTAATCTTCTGTAAAATGTAATGCTTAATGTATGGTTTTGCATTATATAATGAAAAAAAATATACATTTGTGTAGAATGTTTCCAAATTTTTGAAATTGTGCACAATCTAGGTTTGTTGTATGTATATTTGAAAATTTCACAAATGCATATGAGATTGGAAATATGTTTTCTTTGGAAAATTGCTTAATACAGTTCAAGCTTTTTAACATGAGGCAGTCATAACCTCAATATACAAAATAATTGTGCATTAGTTGTCCAATTACTGTTTTGTCATTAAAAATCGATTTTATCAGTTTTTATCTTTAAGCATTTTTTTTTTCACTAACTAGGAAGAGAAAAAAAAGTTTTATTCTAATATTTAATGTTTTATTTATTTTATTACTAAAAACATTTTGCCTATTATAAGCATTTTTAAGAATTCTTAGAGTTAAGAATCTGAACTGGAATGCATCTTTAATATATAAATCTTAAATGTATCTTAGAATCCTGCAATAATAAATTTTATCTTTTTTTTCTATACTTAATATAATCTCTTATCTCTCTTCTGTCATTTTCATGTAAAAAAAATTTTTCCCACTAGGAATTGGCTACTATAAAAACTGAAAATTCAATTTTAAAAGTTAAGGTTAGAAGAGTTGATGATGAAAATCTGCAAAAATCAAGACAAATTGAGAAATTGAGAGTGGAATTAAAAGCTGCACAAAAGGTATTACATTACTTATACTTCCCACCCCCTTTATTTATTACATTATACTCATTAGCAGTTGTCTAATCTTTAGTCTCATCTTTATATATATTCAACTGTTACCAGTCATCTTAGAAGTTCATCCAAATTTCTCTTTCCAATTGCTGATGTGAACCCCATAGGAAAAACATTATTATTTGTAACTTATATGTTTTTACTTGTTCCCCAGAAAACAAGTAAAGGCATACTTGTTTCCTTGTAACACACATTGATCTTTTTAAGTAAACAATTAAGTTATATTAAATGTTTTGTAATTATAAATTTTTGCTCAGTATATCACGATCAGAATTATGCTTAGAAATTATGTGGTAGGTATTTTTAACTACATAAAATAGTTGTTTATGTTCTATTTGGAACTTTTAAAAAAAAGTTTATTGACATTAGTGTAACGATTATATAACATCATGCTACATCTGTAAAAAAAGCAATTAATGGAAATACTTGATTAAAAATTACAGAAAAAGACATCTCAATTTTAAATTAAGATCTGTATGAAATATATTTATTTTAACATTTTCAATTATTTCCTTTGATCTTGTGATAAAAAAAAGAATATGATAAAATGGAATTTCTTTATATGAGCTGATGGTTTTTTTTTTAAGAATTCTTTATTTACTAGATAGTATTTAACATTTTGGATACTTTATAATTTGAACCATGTTAAAAAAAAATTATTTTTCTTAACTTAAAATTATTGATAAAAAAATTTTTTTTTAATGTTTACTTGAATTTCTTTCTTTTTTGGGAAAAAAATTGTTTATTTTGCTTTGCATATATTTTTAACTGTAAACCATGCAAATAATTTTTTTAAAAAAATCTCTGAAATATGTATTTATTACCAAATAGGGTATAATTTGAATTAATGTAATGAATCTCTGCAAAGCATATTAGTTATATTGTCTTTATTTTGTTTTTGTGTTGTGTTTAATGGATTAGGTTATATATATATATATAGTTTAAATTTCAAGGAACTGTGTAAAACAAATTGTGAACATATTGTGTTACATAATTTTTGTTATAGAATATTCATTTCCTTCTTATTTGATATGTATTTGGTATTTTTCATTAAATTCAACCTGGAAGAATTTAAGGCATTCACTCGTTAAATTTCTTTATTTAACATTTTAAATAAGAAGAAATAATGCCAAAAATTTTGTTAGCTGTTTGTATTTTTTACTTATTAATATTTTTACTTTGCAATGTATTGCCTTAAATTTATTTGAGTTTATAAGTGCAACAGGTTATATTTATTATGGAAGTTCTGATGTAATGAGAGGCAATGTAAAATAAAAAAGTAATTTTAGTGTAGTGTTTTTTTTTTTTTTTTTTCTTATTGTACTTGTAGATTTTAAAATTTATTTCAATTACTAGGTTGAGTCCACTAATAGCAAGAAAAGCAAAGATTCTGTAAGTAACATTGTGCACTTTTTTTTTTTGTTTGTTTTTATTTGCTGTATATCATGAAATTTGTCCTTTGCTGAAATTAGTTTTTCCCCATAGGAACTGCTTTTACTTCGTCAAAAATGTCTTCGTTTGGAAGGAGCTTTGAAAGAAAAGGATCTTGCTCTTAAGTATGTAATTGTCAGTAAAATTCTCAAGATATTTTAGTATGTAACTCAAAGAATCTTAAATTATATCAGTTTACTATTTTCTATCTATTATACTATCATCTTAACAATTTACCATATTTATTCAAATGTAAGTTGAACTTTTTTACAATATTAATGCTACTGAAAAACTAGTGCAGCTTGGAATCGAAGGAAGAAAAATGAGTTGGATGGACGGTTTCCTCTCTTTTAGAACAATTACAGGTTCATGTATGTGTTTAAAAGTTTTTAAAACTCGCAAAAGAAATTTAATATTCAGTTCTTATTAGTTGTTTTAAATTTCATAAAAATTGGAGATCAGTAAACCCTTCGCATTGTTTTTTACTGTATTCTCAAAAATGTGTTGAGAATTTGGGGTACAGCTTAGATTCGAAATAAATATGGTAATTTATTTGTATATTTATGTTGAACAAGTTTTTAATTAGATTACTTAAGTAATAATGTATTAGTTTAGTGAAAGGGCTTTTTGATGAGTATATTAGTTCTGTATCGTGAAATACCAAGCTTTTACATTGGTAACAATTAAATCATTCCTAAATTGTCCTTTTAAAAACTATATCTTGAATATTCAAAGAATTGTATCCAATTATTTTTGCTATGTTAGATTTTTTTAATTGTAATAATAAAACTTCGGAAATTTATTTCAGAATATTTTTAAGTACAAAATATCTCCCTTAGGATGTTATTTACAATATAGAAAATGTTTTCACAGTAACATTTAGATTCTCTTAAATGTCTTGTTTATATTTAAATTTATTACTAATGTATGTTTTTTTCTAAGTTCTTAATTCACTGATATCTTAAAAGTACTTTCAGAAGGCTCAACAATGAGGCTTCCTTGAGATTAGAAGGAACTGTAAGCAGAAATAGCAATACTCGCCTTGAAGTATGAATTTTATTTATGCATTTTTTTTGTCTAAATTGTATGCAAGAAATTCTTTTATTATTTCTTTACAAATTTCATTTCTAATTTAGGTGGGAGATATTGAATACACTAAGCAAGACAAATTAAATGAAACTGTTCGAGTCTTTGGAAAAACTTCTTCAGCTGGTATTGATGATTATTCTACTTATAAAATTACATACTGTATGATAAAAACGTGCTTCTAAATTAAATTTTTATTTTATTTTGCTGGTTTTTTTTTTAAAAAAAGTCTTATTTAACTGTGTTAACTACAGGGATGTCTTAAGACTCTTTTTGGCCATGGACCCAGAGAAATCTTTTTTTAGGCCCTAGGTCTCCATGCAAAAGCAGGCCCTACCTAAGATATTTAAAAGTAGACAGTATATAGCATGCATTGTCAAATACTCGCCCAAACAGTAATTTAAAACAAATAAATGTGCATGACTTGCAATCTTAAAAATCTAGGCTCAAACCGGCTTGACCAATGGCCACATTCAGACTAAATGAGTTGAAAGATTGTTTATGGTATGATTGTTTACGGTATTAGGCCTAGACAGGAACACAATGGTCACATTTTTAAAAATATTTCTGTTTTAAAATAACTTATGATTTGTTTTTGATATTAAGAAAGGTCTCTGATCCTATAAAATGGTAATTTCCATTGTTTTATGCAGTCCACACACAGCTTTTATTTATTTTTTTTATTGCTCTTGTAGTTTCCTGTTTCCATAGTGGGGTTTTATTATCACATTTAGATCATTTAAATATACTATCCATAAACTTTTGAATGACTCAGCTTGGCGTTTTCTGATTTGTAGAGAATATTTAGAAAGAAATTGGTTTACTTGACAAAATCCTTCAAAAATAAGTATTTATTTCTCCCTCAGAAATCAAGCAAAAAATATTTTAAGCCAGTAATGTATTTGCATTGAATTTTAATTGTGCTGGTAATGACCTAAGTAACCAAGTAATTAAGGTTACAACCTCATGGCCAGGGAGTAATGACTTCACTCCTGGTGCCACTGACTGCTATGTAGATTGATGCACATTAAATCTGTTGAGGCACAAAATTCTCCCACTAGTGCAATGTGGAAGTTTAAAGAGTAGGATACCAGCTCTGGTGTCATCCTTATCACTTGACCTAGGATCATCGCCAATAGCCCTTGCATTGCTTTTAAGTGCAATGTTAATGAAAAGGGAATCGAATTAATTGTGTAGGCATCAATAAAAACAAATGCTAAATAATCTTATTTAATTTTAGTAAGTTTTTTCAATACAAAATTTGAAATAAACTTTGCCATCTAGTTGCAAGTATTTCTTGATCATTTCATGAAAAATATTTGATAAGAACTTGGAAAGCTTTTAACACAGAAGAAGTATTTCTCAAATGTAATTATTTGTAATTAAATTTTACCGAACTGTATTTGTACTTTTTGTATTAAACTTTTGGTTATTTATAATTATAAACAATAATTAAAAACGAAATATTAATAATGATAAAAAGGATTTTGAAAATTATCTAATTTTATTTATAGGTCATAGTTTACCTAGATCTAGTCATTCAACAAAAACTGAAGTTGCTAAATTGAGAGAAATGATTCACAAACTAGAAAAAGAAAACCAAGAATTGCAACAGCAAGTGAAAGACAAAGGGTATTATAAAATGTGTAATGTTTCTTTAAACCATATTTTAAGTATTAATTTTAAATTGTTCTTAGAGAAATTGAAAGTTTTTTTAAAGGCTATTTTTAAAAGTTAAAATAATTTTTCTTAAAATCCGAATATTAAATGATAATTGAATTAATTAAATGAAAATAAAGCACTCGGGTGCTATAAATTTGAAATAAGCATGAAATTTAGTATGAAAATTTAATTTTACAGTTACTTTTCTAAAAATAAATTATATCTATTTATATTGTGATTCAGAATGTATTGCAGGATATAAAACTTTATCTTAAATGAAAACTATGTTTGTATGCTTTGTAACAACAGAACTTTTTAAAATAATGAGAGAGAGAATGCATGTAGAATGAAGTTAATTTTTTTTTCTTGTTTCAGAGAAGAAATTCGACGCTTGAAGATGCACTTAAGAAGCCGAACTTATGTCAAATCTCCTCAGAATTCTGAATCAAAAACTGTCTTAAAAGTAACTCCTACTTCCAAATCAGAACCAGTGCCAAATTCATCAAAATCGCACAAATCGACATCCATTATATCAAAATCAAGTAATCCAGTATCAATACAAAAACCAGTAAAATCTCAGAATTTATCAACACAAACAATAAAAGTTTCTCGGAATCTGGTCAATAGAAATAACATTCAGAATGTTCCAAAAACTCTTCCTAAAGTTCAAAATTCATTGCAGAAACATGATGTTAAAAACCGGAAGACTAACATTCTGTGTAATGGAATTCCAAAATCTTCCGAAGTGAAAAAACAGGTATTTTATTATATTATTATTGGATATATTTGATATTACAAACAAAATATATTTTATAAAAGGAAAAGATTGAGTTTATTGAGTGGTAAAGTATCATATGTATATATTTAGATGATCAATTTATATTAAGTACATTGAATCTACTTTTCATATTGTGAACAAAATTCTGATTAACCATGAAAAATTTTACTCAAAAAGTATAATACACTCAGTTTACTTTCCTTGGAAAGATGTTTCTTGAAAAAATAAACAAGCAAAATTAGACTTTTCTCTTTGTACAAAAATTAAATAAATTTTAAATGCATTCAGGTTTAAATAAATATTTAGAGGGAAAACTGTAAGTTTTATGTAAAAGAAGCTTTTTTTTTTTTTTTTTTTTTTTTTTTTTGTTAATCTTTAGAAAAACGGGCTTGTAAGCCTTTCAGAACAAATTCTTGTATATGTTTCTGGTGGATATATAAAACATGGACTTTTCACCAAGAATTTCTTACCAAAACTAATTGCCACGGAACATATCCTAATATTACACTGAACTAAACTCGGTAGTGCAACAGCCCATGAAGGGCCAAGGCCTACTGTGCCCATCTCAGACCCATCATCTGTGATCTTCTTGGGCACTGAGGTACATGATCAGATGTACCAGTCAGGTGGTCAGTTTGATGCTAAGCCCCCATTGTTTAGTTCCCAAGCAAGCTTGGCACTCTATATACCCACTGAAGGGTTGAAAGGCTGAGTCAACCCTTGTCCAGCCTGGGATTTGAACCCTGTACCTGTGGCATGGAAACGCAATACACTGCCACTGGGCTTCAATATCACACTAAAATACTAGTTAATATTAAATCGTCTTTTTAAATTATGACAGATATGAATTCTAATTTTAAAAGTAATTGTGGGCTAAATGTAGAAGGTTCTGAAATGGTAGTTTTATGCAGTATATAAATCTGTTCTATGCAATAATAATATTTTTTTTTTTTTTCTTAAATGTATTCATTATTATAGAGTGCAGTAATAATCTGGTAAGTATTTGTACATTTTATATTACAGGCTTCTCTTAGAGGACATGAAAGAAGCCATTTTATCCAGTTGATAATAAAAAATTATTGATAACTGAAATTCATATGTAAATTAATGATTAAGTCATCAATGTAGTTGAAAAAATTGTTCTAGAAAAGTTTCTTGTTGATGAAATAGGGATCACTTTATTTATAGGTAAATGCAACAAAATCAGTCTTGCCTGTTACAAGACCAAGGAAATCACTTCCATTATCAAAGCCAGTTATATCCAATTTAAATGCTACCAAGAGTTTAAGAAATGACACTGAAGATGAAATACAGAAAATGAGAGAAAACATAGCTGCGAAAAGAATACAAAGAAGTTGGCGTGATCATCACAAACGTGTATGTATTAAAATTTTTTAGTCAGTTGGAGGCATTAAATAATTACAAAATTGTATATTTACAATTTTTGACAAAAATTGTAAAGGCGCAGTAGCATAATGAAGCTGTATGGAAAAACATTTAGTTGTAGTTGTAAAATTTTTATCATTCAGAATATTTTATCATTTATTTATTTTATAACAAAATTGTATTGTTTTAAAATGTTTGGTTCTGGTAATTTCTAGTAAGTGCATTCCTCATAAATCTTGGATTGGATAATTATCTTTAAAAAATAATATTTTCCAATTCTTTGCTTTTAAAACATTTTCCCTTTATTTCATTTCATTGTTGGGAAATAGGCCTATTTCTTTGCATACGTATAAGTGCACATCTAATTTGTTAAATCTGATTGTAAGAATATTTTAGTTTTGGATATTTTATATTATTACAACCATTTATTTAAATATTTGGTGTAAAATTAGCGGGTGTTCGGTATTTTTAAATTATGAAGCATATTCATTTATGATATATCTAATGATCAGTATTCATTAATTTCCATAAAATTAAAGCAAAATAAATAATCAAGAATTTTGTAGCATAACAATTGATACTAAAAAAGAATATATTTTTCTGAAAATTCAACTACAGTTGAATCTCTATATTGCGAATTTTTCTATATAACATTTTCCTGGAACCTTGAACATTTCACGATTTTCTTCGTAAAATAACCTTTCTAAAGCGAAGTACATTTTCTATATAACGAACTTTTTCTTTTGTGATTCAATTTTTGTTCTCCTTTTTTTTTTAAAGTATTTCTGAAAAAATTTCAAGTTATTCTCTCTTTAACACATTTTATGGTGGTCATAAGTTTTGAACTGGTTTTATTAGATCCTAACTCGCCGAGAGCAATAGAATTCGGGACGTTTCATCCAAGAAGAGCAACCTTTAACCCCCCATTGCCCAGTTCACTAGAAACATCTTCTATATCCTCTTTCACCCTCAGTGGAGTTGTTCCTTGTCCTCATGTTCTAATTATAAAATAATGTATGTTTAATATTATTTGCATGCTTTAAATTATAAAATGACCTTAAAATTCATTAAGTCTAATATAAAATTATTTTCTTTCTATTGAAAATACAGTGAATTCTTTAACATTCTTTTTTCTTGTTTTCCTTGCAGTTTTTCTTTCTTTTTTGATGGGTGAGATATATAAAATAAACATATATTAATTTTTAAAAAGGTGTGAATAATTACTTTTTTATATATAGTGTTTATAAACCACATAAAACAAATTTTAAATTCATAAAGTATATTAAAAGATGAACCTCTATATAATGAATTTTCCATATAACGAACTTTTTTAGCGACTTCTTTATGTAGAGGTCCGACTCTGTATTCGAAAAAAATCTAGTTTTATAGGGTAAAAAAAATGTATTGTCATTCACATATGTTAAAAATTAATAGATTATTTTTCTCCTGGTCTATTGTAATTCTTTTTAAATATTTAACCATGCTAGTACAAATACTTTAATAATTATGAAAATTATCTGGTGAATTAATATATTAGAAAATCTCTACTTATATTTGAAGATATTTCATCTCTTAATGATTCTTGAAAATGATGCCCCTTTCTATTATGAAAATTAGCCTTATTACTGGAATACAATATTCAAGAATCATAAATCACTCACTGAATAATCACTTTAAATGAAGTATATCTAGTAATTAAAATTATAAAACTTGACTTTCCTTTTTTTTTATTTTATTTTTTTTATCGAGTTCTTATAAAATAACAATGTTATAAAGTGCATTTTTATATAGTTATATGAGGTTCAGTGTTCATATTTTAATGAGTTAAATATCTTTCATTTCAGAACTTTAAAAAAGATGATCATCAGAATCTACAAAAGGTATATTTGAAATCCTTATAATTTTGCCTAGTATGCATGCAATAAAATTGGTTTGAATCGATTATTTCTTTATTTATTGAAAAATTTTGCATAAAATATTTGCATTGCTTGGTGGAAAAAATGAAGAAAGCATACATACATTTTTAATACATTAATAAATTAAAATTTAATTTTAATAAATTAAAATTCAATAGTTAATTGTGAATACATTTTTAATAATTAACACTTTTACCATTTGCAGTACTATTTTATGTAAAATAAAGGCATTTCTGCAATTTTTTTGTTATACTTGGGAATTTGAGTATTGTGACAAACCACACTCCTTGTTTCAAGCAGAGATAATTGCAATTGTAACTGTGCAGTTATATTTAACTAGTGAGTTCAAACATTTTTTTTTATTAATATTACCTTTGTTCTATATCAAATTGTAATAAGATATTTTTGTGTTAGTTGAAGAGTTTATGCTGAATGCACAAAATTGAAATTATTATTTAAACTAATTTATTGCATGCATTGTTATAATTTTTTGTGTTACATGTATATACCACATCTTTTATATGTAGTTAATATTTTTGGAAATAAGATTTTAATTGAAATTTTATTTTAGGCTTTAACTTTTATTGTGACATCAATAAAGCACCACAAACTAAGAAAAGAGAAAATGAGCATGCTTCAGAAACGAAAAAATCTTTCACCACGAATGAAAATTGATGATGATGTTACTATTGTTGAAGCAGTGCAAACAGCTGCAAGAAATATGTGGGAGAAAGAAATGAGTGTTAAAAATACAAATTGAATTTTAGGCTCTTCAATGGTAGCTTTTTGACTTAAGCATTCTCTATTTTCAAATGATTGTTATTTGTGAATTTTTAATGTTCAGTCTAAAGTAATTTTTTTTAATTTTTCTTATAACACACATTAATATTTTTAATCTAGATGGAAGTAATGTGATTAATCTATGTTGGATGAAAGCATTGATTTTAATTGGGAACATTTTTTCTCCCTTTTCACTAATTTATTGTGGTTCATTTCATTCTATTCCAGTGCTACTGCACTTGTGTTTTTTGTAAGGTTATATTTTAAATATAATGTTGAAATAGTTTTCTTTTTTTCAATTTATATGTAAATATTTTATTGTCATGTTTTTAATTGTTTAATTTGACTATATATACTTTTGTATTGCCATACTAATTAACATTTCATCCTGTCGTTCATGTGTGTTCACTCAAAATAATTTTTCTAAGATTTTGACTTTTGATGTATATTAATGCACAACTTATTTTAAATCCAGAGGAAGATTGCCATTATTTTCAAAAGTACAAGCTAGCACTAAAACAGCCATAACCTACTAGTCATATGCTTTTCTTTTTAAATGGTTAATATATTTTTAGGTAGTGGGCAATTTAGATTACTTTTTATCTTGGATGGAGAATATGTTCATAGAATTAAAAGATTTTACATGTTATAGTTATTTTAATTAAATTATTTATTTATAAAACAGATTTTTGAATTGTTTTTTTATTATATTTGTAGAAATCAATTGATCACTTTGTATTTGTGTGTTATTTTTATATGCAACTATTAAAACATATTAGGAATTCTGATTTTAGTTGGAATTTGTTGTATATTTCTCTATTTAAAAATCCTAAATATATTTCTAAGATTGCCTTCTCGGTTAAAAGGAGATTTAATGCATAGAGACATGCTGTACTTTATATCTAGTCCTATTCTGTAAAAATTCGTAATTTCTTTTAGAATTTTAAACATTTCTTCAGTTTTAAAATAAGTGCAATTTGAATGTTTGTGGGCACTTGGATACTATTCAAACCCAAAAGTTATTTGCCAACCACATAATTTATTTTATTTTGTTATTTGTAATGTCTAAATGCTTAGTGTCAAATATTTTAATTTAAAAAAAAATGAAATTATTTATTTTTTTATGATAATAAAGCAAGTGTATTTTTTCCCTTGTAAGGAAAAAGATAAAATATCTGTTTATTTTTTCATCATTAATGAACTCATGAGTGGTTTTTATTTATGAATAATTTTCATTATGCTTTAAATTTAACAAAATAGTAAATGAATTCTTCTTTGATGTAATCATGTAAGGAAAAAATATAATAAAGAAAAAAATGTTACAGAAATGAAAAAAAAAAGAAAATTAGTATTAAAAACCCAGTACATATCTTCATTTATGACTTTTAGTTTCTTATTGTTTCACGAGAAAAATAGTCAGCAGTTCTATGAATTTTTTTTGTGATAACAAAGTTTCATTCATTGCCATCACTTTCAATTGGAGTACTCTTTACATAAATGTTTCTTTAAACTAAGTACTTAAATATATGTTTTGTTCTCTTATATGAAGAGTAAATTAGAATAATATGTGTTAAAATTTTTTGTTCCAATTGTAAAAATTGTTTCAAATACCGGTGTGAATTTTTTTTATTTGAAATTTTCTTAATCTTTTGATAGTCAATTTTATCTGTGCAGTTTTTAAATGTATGTGTAGTAAATTATGGATGTAATATGAGCTTTCAATTTTCAGTGTAAAATATAAGTTAATGTTGAATGTATTAAATGTAACCCACCAACTCTGATAGTGCTATTTGTTACATGTGTATGAAGTGCCAAATTGTTGAAGATTTCTAAATATATAATTTGTTTATGTAGAATTCGTTACATAGTATATATATTGTTGCAAATATTACCAAACCTATCTGCACTACAATTTTCTGTTTGATAAAGTACTGCTTCTGTTATATTTGCCTGAATTTAGATGGATTTGCATTTTCATACATGAAATAAAGTATACTATTAATGAAAAATATATTACATTATGCTATTTAAAATAAATAGTTACATGAGATATTTCTAAATGTTGTGAATTTATAGTAATGAATTTTTTATCATTTTCTTGGAATTACTCATTTTAAACTTCTGACAAATTTTATTATCTCTTTCTGTAATGTCTAAATTAAGTTGGATCAACATTGATGATCTATTGAGTAATAATTAAACAATTTCAAGTCTCATAATTTGAATAATGCTCAAATGACAAGGAAAGAATCAGAAATGAAGTATTTGTAAATAACTATGTTACATGCATGAGAATGTAGAATATTAGATTTTATGAACAGCAATATATTTATATACACATACATATATAGTGTAACCAATTAGTAAAAAAACTAGACTGTTTTTATAAAAGGTTAAAGTATTTTTAAGAGACAATTGGGGTATATAGAAAAGCTGTTAATTCTGTCTTTATTGTAATATTAATGTTACATGTTTAAATGATCTTTTTTATTTAAGTTGAGGCAAACACTTGTTGAAGGCAAAGAATCGATGGACTTTATTTAACTACTAAGCACAGGCTTAGCTGTTCTGTGTGGACCCTGTATCAAAATTCATTCGGGTCCCTTTTTTAGATATGGGATCCTTTTACTGGGACTGTAGATGCACATGTTGGGGCCCCATATCATAGCCCCTGCTTCTAAGGTAGGCATTCAAAATAATTCAATGATTATTTAAAAAATGAATGTTTGAAACCATTTTCAGTGATACTAAGAGGATATATATAAGCATGTTTCAGGATTTATAATGAACTCATGAATCTTAAATTTAGCTACTTTCAACTTCTAAAAAAATGTTGTTTTTTTTTCCTTATCATTCATAAAAATGTGCCACTTGCAATATCAATTTATTTCCCCAAAATTTTTTTAAAGGGAATGGACTTTTTCCCTTTGTTGGAATTATTAAATATTTTTTGTTTTATTTTCTAAAAAAGTAGTAGTCCATTATTAAGGTTCTAAATATTCCAATCATATAGTAAATTCAAATATAAATACTGGGGAAAATAATGAAATGCGCTACACATTTTGAACATCTCGTAGCTCTTGCAGTGTATGATCTCATAGTTTTAACAGGCAAAATACCAATTTATACTTGTGTCTTCATTGCATAAATATGTTTCAAAATTTATAAAGTTCATTGTTATTAACCTGTTGTAAAACTATTGCAGAATAAATAAAGAAAATTAGGAAAATTACAACTGATGGCTTTTTGTCATTAAAGAATGTTAATTTATATTATAATTTTAGTTTGATAGTTTTGTTGATAAAATGTTTAATTGATTGCAGTAAAAATATGTAAGCTTTCTGTGTACTCCTTCTGTTTATATTTTTTACAACTAATGCACATTTAAAATGTTTATTAATAATTTTTGACATAGAATCTTTTTTTTAACTGAAGATCTTTTCCAGAAATAATTGAGTAAATGTATTTAATTAGTTGATATATGCATTTTGAAGGAAATGTAAGCATTTAGATTAAAGAAATGTGTTTGTCTTATGTCATAGCTTCATTGAAAGGCAAAAAAATACTTTAAAGCTGTATTATATGATGGTTTAAAAAAAATAGTAAATGTTTTAGAATAAGAATTTGTTTAAAACGAGGTATAATTTATACAAGTCAATGGAAAAATTACAAATATCAAATCTTTTATCACACAAATTTGTTTCTATGTTAGTATCTTCATTAACCTTTTCATTTATAAATTGCTTTTTGACAAAACTAAACAAAGTTTTTTAAGTGTTTTGTTGTTTAAATGAGGCAAAAAAATATTATCATAATCTTGGTAATTCAAGCTGAACAGGACCAGGTCTACCCCAAACTATCAAATTTACAAATTAAAATATAAATCAATATTAGTCAATGTTTATAGTTCAGTTTACAATGCAGTAAAAACATTAATAAAGCAGCAATTAAAATTATATTAAAAGATTACTTTCAATTCTGTATGTGTTTGTAAAAGTTGCTTAAGGGAATTTTTTTCATAAAATCTGAATTTTTATTTTGCTAGCTTGGATTTGTGGACAACTCGAACAATGAACCTTTTTCATTAACTAGTGAGGAGAAGTAAACTTTATCAAATACATAAAATCAAAATTATAAATCTTGAACACATGCAAAGTTTTTTTAAAAATGAGAAATGTTTGACAAACTTTTAATTATGACAAATCTTATCACAAAAATATAAATAAAATAAACAGTGTGGTCTGTGATCAAAAATAATCCTCTTAAGTTGGAATTAGGCTTTTAAGTTCTATATAGTGTATAAGTTAAGAGAGTTGTCATTTGATCATGGTTCAAAATTATAAGATTCATCATCAATGGTAATATTACTTTATGTGAAGGACCTTAATTCAAACTAGTTCTGGTTGAATTACAATGAATGCCTTGTATAGTTAAAAAGTGTTCTGCATTATGTAAAAATTGGTACCACATTTCAATAAAGCTGAATTAGTTTTAATGTATAGCAATGTTTTAAATTGGCATTGACAGTTTACATTTTGTCCAGTTACAAAAGTAATATTAATTAGCTCACTTAGAGTTAAGCATTTATATAGTATTAGTACTTATAAACACATTAACTGAAAAACATCTCACATTTTGAGAGTTAAAAAAAATGATAAATCATAGTAGATTTTTTAATGGGGTTCACCCATGTGACGGCCTGTTTTTTAAGCATTTTTAGGAAACTCTTTTTGACGACCAGTAAAATCATAAAACTTCACATTTTTTATCATTTATTTATATGTATATAAATTTTTAGCCACACACAAAAATATCCAACAGAACTCGAGTTATAGTGCTCTGAACACACCCGCATCGAAAAAATAGACACTCACTTCCCCCACGATTGTAACCGATTAGCTTATCTGAAATTTAAAAAAAAAAAGTAACAGCATTTTAATCTATAAGCTTAAATGTGCACCAAATGAACTATACTCAATTGAAAATATCAAAAATTGGATTTTTGGTAGACCTCTGAAGAAAGTTTCAAATTTCATGGGGTTTGTTATAAAAAAAATAGAAATATTTTGAATTTTGGAATGATCGTAGTTAATTTAATGCGTATATCTGTGCCAAGTCTACCCTATAAATTTGAAGTCATTCAAATTGTTCTTGAGATGTGATGGAGGTAAGTTTAAATACATTTTTCTCAATTGTGTTTTTCAAAGTTAAAACAATGAAAATCCTAGAAGAGCAGCTGTTCATAGCGCTAAGATAATACCTGCTTCTTTATAACTTCGAATTTCAAAAATTCGCTTTACCACCGTATTCTTGACATGTTAAGGAAGCAATTTATGAAAAAAAAAATTTGATTTTTTGAACCCATCACATGGGTGAGCCTCCTTAAAGATTATCTTGGTTTAAAATGCTTAACTATTATTTCTCAGTTTTGTCGAAAATTAGATAAATGGAAGATTATCAGCACATTAACTGTAATGCATGCTAAGGAAATTTATATAAATAATTTTGTATGTTTATTATATATTTTCTATACTACATCTATGTTCAAGCACTGTGTCAAACTTTCAGAAATACTTTACCATGTATGCCAAATATTAAACACTATTTCAGCTATAGAATTTAATTTTATGTGGTAATTTATTAATATTTTGCTGTTGAAAATAACATGACTAGTCCTTCCTGTTTGTGATTAATAAATATATGTTAAATTATGTGTCTGTTGAATTATTTGATACGTAGAAAATAACACATTTAACTATTTTCAACTTTAAATATTGAACCTTAAATTATACGTAAATCTTTGGACAAATAGTTTAAACTTTTGAATTATATTATTGAGTAAACACATTGTAATCTTTTCTTCTGAATTTTCCTTTAATTCCAGAAGCACTTAACTATTAAAATATCTTAAAGGTTATGCATTTGTGTAGTGTATTTTTGTAAAATCAAAGACAGCATTAACAAATAGCTGAATTTGAGATTAATTTCTAGATTTTGTGCTAAGTATAGCGTTCATATAAAATTTAATGAAAATTAACTATATATGTATTTGTTACATGTTCAAATAACATTTTTATTTTGAACATCGAATAAATATTATGAATAATAGCACAAAATGTAATGACTGATCTAGGTAATTCACTAAATAAAAACATTGACTTAAACAGGTTGTCAATCCTTTTTGAGAAGTACAGACATGTTTATCATCTGCTCTGAAAAACTATTGAATCCATTTAGGAAAAATGAGTTTAACAAAAGAATTGCTCAGAAAGTACTATATAGACTGCTTTTTTTTTACTTAAGTAAACAAAAAACCAGACACAGGTGAAAAATCTCTTAAATTTAGACCACGTGTCTGAATATATTTTTAAAATGTCATATCCAGAAAAAGCATAAGTCCAGGGGTAAAATTTAAAGAAAACTTTTATAGCAATGGATCTTAAAATAAATGGTCAATTCTAAAAAGCATATTTTGGATATAACAAAATATCCTTAGAAACCTTCACTTTACATGCAAGAATTCCTCATCTGAATTCAACACCATAATGACTGTTTTTCAAGTGTCAAAATTTACATAAATGTATTTTAATTTTTCAAGAAATCCTATTTTGTTAAAAAATGATATTTAAAATTTAGCTCCAGCTAAAAAAATAAGATTGTAAAATGATAGAACTCCTTTGATCATTACTTTATTAAACATTTCTTACTCATCCATTGAAGAAAAAATTACATTAAATCGTATTTTGTGTGTGTGTGGTAGTTATTTAATTATTCCAGAAGTTTTTTTTTCCAACTTCAAGAATATCTTAGTGCATTGAAAACTATTTTCTATAATACCAATTTTTTTTAGAAAAATATTTATATATATTGTTTAAAAAACACTCAGTGAGTTACAAGTTCTTTATTTTATTAATACATAATGTATTAGCATACAAAAAAAACTAAAATCAGTGATGAGTTATTTCTTCCTAAAAATCCTTGCACCACAGTAAATTTTGCAGAGCACAGAATTTTATTATATTCACAATAAAGATGATTACAGATATTGGCATTGGAATTTCAAACACTGGAAGCTTCCAAGTTTATTTCCTGGCAAAAAATCACAGACACTTACTGTTTAGATTCCATATATGAAATCTAAACAGTTATTCCCTTTACAAGACTAAGGCACCGCAGTATGAGCAATGATTACAAACTCAAAACATAGAAAGCAAGCAACTTTTTCAACTAGAAAAGCCACAGCAATCAGAATAATTTAAATTGTGAACATGGATAGAAACAAAAATGAATTTATTTGCATCGCTCTTTAAAATAACAACTTAATGAACAATGCAAAATTAATGTTGAATTAAAAGATTAAAATTAAAAAAATAAGTGAAACTCAAATTGATTTTAGAATATTTACAAAATCTGTACATAGTCCATGGACAAAAAATTTTTTTTCATTTTAAAACATTACATAAGTTTCTGAATTATGCATGTTTTTTTTTGTTAGTAAAATAACTTTTTACTAACAAAAAAAAAGTGTGTAATCTTTATATTTATACAATTAAAAAGCTACTAAATATTTACTTTAACGAGGTTGGAATCAAACATTTTTACCGCATATATTGAAGTTATTTAATATACAAACCTTTATAAAGATTGTTTAAATAAAAACAACTAAGTATTGTTAATGAATTTCCTTTTAATTTTCATGAAATTAAAAATTATGAAATAAGCAATGAATATTCTTTATTAAAATCAATTTCAATAAATATATTTTAACTATCTACTTGAAATTAAAAAGAACACATCTTATCAAAATATTTAACTACACAACCTCAACTATTTTCCCTAAAAATGAAAATGGTGCATATAAGTCTATGTTTTAGATTGAAAACTGCATAATTCAGAAACCTGTGCTATAATAAAAGTATTGCTCTTTACATAAATCGTATACAACACCATTTTTTTTATGATAAATTAATATAGTTTCTAACATAGATATCAAATTTTTATTCAAGTATTTTGAAACGCTTTAGTAACTTCAAAGATTGTATATAACAGATGTTGCTGATTATAATATAATAATTATCTAGTTAAAAATTTAAATTAAGATAAAAGATTTAATCCTCTGCAGTCAATTTTAATTGCACCAAGCATAAGATTTTATTATTCTGTTCACAAATTCAGTTTCTCCCATAAAGAGAGTGTAAAGTTATATAAGTTAAAGTGAAATAATTATTTATAATCATTTAATAGTATGTATACTAGAGAATTTGAAGTAAAAAAAAAATATGTAGATTCAAGTATAATTATTTTAAATTTTTCACAATTTTATTTGAATTATGTCAGAAGCCAAATTACTAAAAATAAGAATCTGTCAAAAATAGAAAACTCAAAACAAACTTAAGAAGTATCTTGAGATACTTCGTTAAAGCTTTAGTGTAGTAATGCAATTAATTGTACTAAAAACTTGACTTTCAATAACACAGAAAACTGCTCAATTTATACAAAGAAAATTGTTTGATTTAAAACTATTAAGACATGTAACTTACTAAGACTGCAAAGGGTTAAAAACAAAGGAAATCAAATGTACAGAAAAGCATAAACCATACACATTATTCTAAATGCAATAAAACATTTACAACAAAAAAATTACTCTTAAACACTTCACTAAAATACAAAAACCATACAATCTTGTACTGTCAAGACTGTAGCATAATAATGAAGGAATGGTAAGCCTGCCACACTACATAACAGAGATTGTTGGTCTCGAACCAGCAGGCCAACTAAGGGTGAAGTAAAGTGATGTTAGTGAACTTTCCATTACAGGAAGGAAAAAAAAATCTTTGTATGTGGGAAAACATTATGAGTTTGAATGATTTTAAAATACTTTTTTTATACAGCACCGATTAACCACATCACCTTCAACAGGTTAAGATCAATATTACACATACATTACCTCACACAGATCCTTAAAAAATGTTCAAACTGTCAGTAATTATTCACAGCAGATATCAACATACTTCAATTAATACAAATAACATATTTTGGCACCCGTAATAGAAAGTTAAGTTTAGTTAACATTTTTTCACAATAAATGTAGCATTTTCAAAGATGTATGTAAAAAAAAAATTTTTAAAAAAATACCTAAAATATTAATCTTCTGTAAAGGAAAGTATAGTCACACCAATAAGGAGAAATAATTGAATATTTTTTTACATAGTAATTTTTTTAAGTTTGGGCTTCAAAAATTTTTTTAAATTTATTTATAATCTCAAGTGATTACATATTCACATAAAATAAAATAGGGGATCAGTAAATACAAATAACTAATTTTAAAAAAAATATCAAATATTTATTGTAATTATCTATACAATATATTTATATATAGACTGGAATTATTTTCAAAACTCAATAAATTATAAGAACCTTCTAAAATTAATCTTGCTTTTTAACCGCAAATTATATATATTATTCGACAATTAACGACAAATATTCAACTTTGGATTCTTACATTACATAATAAACAAAGGACGCCATAAAAACAACACTTAAAAATTCTGAATGAATATTTTCATTTTAAAATAGGAAAAAAAAAAAGATTAGTTTTATAAGATTAACAAAAATAACGAATTTTCAGAATAAAGTATTCAAAAAATTTAAACTCAACACAGCAAAACAAAAATAAATTTTATTACAACTTTTTTTAATTTGATAAGGTTAACTTCAGATCTTTAAAAATTATTTGCTGTGTAAACCAGTTTGGCTTATTCATTTCCATACTTCTTTAATGCAATTAACTTTCATAACAGAATAATCACATTGTACAAATTACCCATAACTTCTTAAAGAAGCATTTATCTTAGAAAATCAGTAAAACTATTATGACAATCTATACGATACAAACTGAATCATTTAAAAATTAAAATATAAGAAATCTTTTTGAAAATCTATGAGACAAGTTAGTAATATAATTTCTAATGTATTAAAACAGAAGGGGAAGAAGGAATCTTGAGCATTTATATATATATCCATTGTTTAAAATTCAAAAATTCTAATTCTACATGAATTTATCTTTGAAACATGAAAACAAGCAACTCGTGAAGGAATGAAAAACAGTAATTACTTTTATGCAATACATAACATTATTAATTTCATACTTGCACAAAATACAATAATTTTAATAAAAATATTATACAATTTTATTTATGTAACTTTGTACAAAATAGGACAATTTTATACAACTGTCAAGATGTTTTCTACACCTAATAAGAGTAAATAAGTTTTGTAAAAGAAAATGCAGATCTAACTTTATCAATTCAATACATAATTTTTTTCCTAAAACAAAGTTGAAGCATATTCAATCATTGATATCTGCAACAAACTGTAAAATGAGCATATAGTTTTGCTACTTCAGTTATCTAGGATATTGACTCTTAACTTTTTTTTGAGGAATACCTTATCTATATTATGAAAAAATAATCTCTTATAGAAAGAGATTCGGCAAGGCATGGCAATATCCAATTGAAATTCTTCACAAAGCATTCAAAAATTTAAAACTTGATTTTTTTATAGATATTTTTTTAACCTTTGATAGCATGTTACTTATACCTAAAAAAAAAATCTTATTTTAAACAGTCTGAATAAGAAATCAATTAATAGAGAAAAAATTTTAATAAAAAAAAAATTCTATATCACACATACAATTATGATCACCAATTAAATTTCTCTCCTTTTGTTGAAAAAACAAATCACAGCTTCCATGCAGTTTTTATAGTTTGTTATTTTTTATATGGTAATTACACAATATTCATTTGCTGATTGAGTTGAACACAATGATAATCAACTGCTAACTTCTAAAACTAATTTATGACTAAAAATTTATTGAATTTTTTTAGAATGAAATAATCTGACAAAACATTTATGTACAGAATTATAATAATACTAAATCATATAATACATAAAATAAAATAATCATTAATACTTTATTTAAATTTTTATACAAATTTTGGAAAAAATAGAACTTTAAGGAAAGAAATTTCAAAAAAGTACATGATACCAGTGGCGCACACAAGGGGAGAGGGTCCTGGGAGTCCAGACCCCCCCAAAACCCTTGATTTTTTTCCCGATTGATTATAATTCTAAGTATATAGTACGTAAAATTTAATTAAATATTTGTTATTAATGATTAATTTTATTAATTAATGCTAATTATTTATTCAATAATTAGTTTTTTACTGTTTTTTTGTTCCCGAAAATCAACAAAATCGAAAGGTGCATGATACAAGAATGGTGAACTTTTGCCCGCCCCCCCCTGAAAAATTTCTGCGTGCGCTACTGCATGATACTATCATAAAATCTTTCATTTTGATTTAAAATTCATAAATTGTCTTTTCTTCACAACATGATTACCAAGAAGGTAATATTTGTAATCATTATACATTTATATGTATTGTGTTTTATAAAATAAGTTTATTTCGAAAAGAAATTTTTCATTCAATTTCTGAAGTATTTTATAACAATTACTTTAAAAACAATAACAGATTTTTCATCAAAGAAAATTCAGCAANGATTGATTAAAATACTAAAACTGAACTTCAATAACAAAGTAACATGCTATCAGAGACGTAACAAATAAATTGCAGTCCATTCCAATTTCTATACTTCAAATTGTCCGTAAGTGAATAAAGATGGTTCATCATCAGTTGATACTTACTCTTACTAATGAGTCCATACAAAAACTTATCACAAGAGCTACATATTATGTGGCATAATCTATTTTATCCCAACTTAACAAATTGGAGTCTGATGGCAGTTTGAAGTCAAGGTTATCTAGAGCAAACATATCCAATGTCTCCTGTCCATTCTCCATACTGGGCAATAAAGGATCACCATTATCACTACTAAAGCTACAAATCCGAGATTGGTTGGCATTGGTAACTGAATTATTGTTAGTCAATATGTCCAACCAATCAGATAATTCTACATCCATATCCAAGTCACTATAGGAAGGAGTACAATTATTTTGTGTCTGTTGCTGCTGCTGCAATGAATCAGATTTGCAAGACGAAGAGTGGGGAGTTGGATCACTTATGTCACTGCGATCAAGTACACCAAGGTCCATGGTTTCCAAATCTTGCAGGTCCAAATTTAAATCAAACACCAGAGGAGTATTTGTATCATTCCTTTCATCATGGGAATTGGAGGAATTCATTTCTAAAGAAGAATCAACAGTTTCCTCTGGTGTTGTAACAGTAGATGGATTGGAAACAGATAAAGTAGGTTTAATATCAACAACACCTGGGAAAGCAGGAGGAGCTTGACCACCTACAACAAAAAAAATAAAAAAATACATTTTTAAAAAATATATTTTATATATAACTACACACACACACTATATATATATATATATATATCAAAATATGAAGATTACAAAAGTATATATGCGGTACTGTAATATTTTAATGTGATAAGGTTTGCATATATAAATAAATTACAATTAATATCATTAAAGAACTAAATATCGTTATTTCATAAGACATTTTCAAAGTAAGATATTCCACACTAGGGTCTACTTTGATTACCAATAAAACGGTGAAGGTTATGAGTATTTCTGATGTGTGAAATAAAATGCTTTTTGGAAAATTAGTTAATATTTAAACTAATAAAACTGAAATCTAAATGCATTAAAGTATTTTTACTACTAATTTATATTTTAGTTATACTTTACTTTACGAATAATTAATAAAATTAAAAGATAATATTTTTAAATATTTTACAGTAGTAATTTACATGCATCTTTCCAAACAAGCAAAATGAAAAATGATCAAATATTAGTTGTATGCAAGGTATCAAAAGAAATATTTCACTTCTGTAGCAGACAAAAACAAAATAGAAAATAAAACATATTTGAATCACTTTTTATATATTTAACCCTCTAAGCAGTCTGCACTTAAAGTCTTGCCATTCTGGAGATGATCAAAAATGCACCGGACATATTTTTTTGCTTTCAGGTGGGGTTCTCAAAAGCGGTTGAGCCGTATTTTTAAGAATGCGGCTCGGACGCTTTAGGGAATCTTGCTTGAAGGCAGAAAAAGCATCTCTGGAATGGCGGAATTTTACGTGCAGACTGCTTGGAGGGTTAATATTTAGCAGGCTGAGAATTAAATTATGTCTCATACATACTTACACATACAACAAGATAAAAACGAAAATAGAAATNNNAAGTATATTTTCTTTTAAATCATTAAAATGTAGTTGAGAACATATTTATTTTTTATTTTTGTATACTATTTGTTAAGCACAAATTTGATTCCAAACACAGTGAATTGGAACAACACAACATTCATCTAAAAATAGTTCAGCTAAACTTCATAATTTCCACTTTACCAATGTTATTAACTTGCTACAATTTGCTTTTCTAATGTATAAAATTAGACACGAAAACTCTGGTGACAAAAACAGAACTCAAATTTTTTAAATATCAGTTTGTTTTAATAGAATTTTATGAAATGATACTTCATAAAATTTCACAATGATGGGAAACAAATGAAAAGGTTCACATATAGCAAGAATTAGAATCAATAAATGCTAATACATGCAATTTCTGCAAATACACAAGATGAAGACAAACTCAACTAAAAGTATTACCTTTTTGTGTTTCGGGGGTTGTGGGAGTTGGAGGTTCTTGAGCAGCACTAGGAGGTAATTCTATAAAACAAAATATTTATCTCAATAGAACTCACTAATCACAAAAATTACCTAACTACTACAAAAAAAATTCTTAAATTTTCATACATATAATTTTTAAAGTATCGAACTGAACAGTGCAAATCTAATTTTTTCACTCCTAAATAAGAACAGATTTCATAATTGGATCATATTCTTCTGAACAGCTCTTTTGCAAGAATAAGAACATGTTATTTTGAACTTCAACGTAAACTACTCCCACTATTCATCTACTCAAGAGGTAGAAACCAATTCTTCTCTCATCAAATCACTTATTTGTCTCCACTTCTCAATCTGTTTTTCTGCTCTTTGTACCTTGCGCTTCATTTTTATCTTTCTCTATTGCATTGATGCACTATTTGATTTGAACTTTTAAAGATATTTAACACAGCATAACTAAATCCCATAATTTCGGAAAAAATTACTACTTTCTACATATATTAACAAAATATAAATTCACTTTAATTTTTTTAAATTTTAGAATCGAGACATTTTAATACTTAGTAAGCTATTAAATTAAATTTTTCTGAGGATAAAATAAACTTTTATTAAATATAAAGCACAAATAATACTACATTGGAAATAAAACTAGTACAATACTGTTTTATCCAATTATTTGTCAATTTACATACTTGTGGAATTTATTTGTATAATTACAAAAATACCTTAAAATCCTAAACAAAAATCTGACAAGATATGCTGAAACCTATCCAGCCACCTGACTTCCTTCACAATATTTTTTTAATACTAAAAGCTCCTTTTTTTACATTGACAAATCATTATATAAAATCAATTGTTTTTATATAAATCTCCTTTTTCTCATTCATCTTTTTTTTTAATGAAGGTATACATTTTTTAAACCTATACATTTGGTTCAAATGATTTGCTTCTAAGTTTGTAAACAATATTTTTTTAAATAACATTAGTATTACTAGTAATGAATAATAATAAATTTAAGATATAGTTAGATAGATAGATTTTAAGCATAAAGATAAACCACACAGCATTTTTTCAATAAAGAAAATACTTTAAAAAACAACTACTTTTGGAGTAAAGAAATGGATTAATCTTATGCTTATTTTTAGGAAACAAAAAAATATTAAATATTTAAGAGGCTATTTATAGTTTACCCCCATGGCTGATAAGAACATCCAATACATCATCAACTTCTTGGCTTTTGACGGATTTTCTGCCACTTCTTTTGGAACCAGCTGGCTTTTCCTACACATAATAATCATATAAAGGTATTAAATGATGTTTCAACTAGACAAAAATAAATTTTAACTTTTGAAATTTGTTTATTATCTACCTGTTTAACCTTAACCTGTGGTTTGACGACTTCATTGTAATCCGGAGGTGCCTTTTGTAACAAGAATTTTGGTTCAATAGTTCCCACGGTTATTTTAGGAGCAATCACATTAGAAAAATTAGGCACAGATGAAGACCTGAAGATATGATCAAAGTAAATCACAAGAATTTTCATAAAATATAAATTATACTTCAATACTTATTCAAATTAGTTTTTTTATCCATGAATCACTGATAAAAACAACCATTCTGATTGTTACTTGATATACAAGAGAAATACACTAAGTAGTTAATAACATTTTTACTATACTTTACATTAATTTAAATGATAATGTTTGACAAAGAGTATGATAGTAATAACAATTTAACAACTTGGAGACTCATACAGATAAAGTGTCTATGAACTCTTAAATATCCAGGCATTGCTTTCTATATTAAAAAAAAAACACTTTCTATAAAAACCATTTTTGTAGCTGGACAAAGTTGAAATCAATTGATTAATAAAAGAAAAGTGAAACAATAATGAATTGATTAAATTAGAATAATGCATTACCTTCTACAAATAAACTTTTTGCATTAAGGATCCTGGCACTTCTCTCCATTATGAGGTAAAAATTGTTCTAAAGGACCCCCAGTCTTAAATTTTTTTTAATATGACCATTAGATTGTGAGAATAAAATTGTTAAGAATATACTAGAATACATCATTCAACATTATTAATCCATGAAATAGCTATGCATGTTTAATGTTTTGCAAAATATTTAATAGCTTCATCCTAAATTATAATTATGATGCCTTAATCAAATTGAATGTTCCTAATCCTACGAAATACATTGAACTTTTATTACTACTATAAAATATTGGTAATTCAGTGAGTCATTCTTATTAATTAGCAAGAGAAATTATATATATATAATATCCCACAGACAATTGCAACAAAAATTAATATTTATATTCAATAATTGCTATAATTACAATTCAACCAAGGAAAGTGATTAAGTGCATTTATGAAGACACCAAAGATGATTATCTTTTCACATGGCTTATATATGAAAAATATTTCAGAGAGATGACTGACTGATTCCCTGACTCATTATTACCATCCCACTATGAAGCAATACTAGAGCTGTCATCAAACTGCATAATTTTGAGCCACAAAATTAACATCCAAGCTGGCATTCCACTCTTCAAACTTCCCCACCATGCTTAAATGAAGACTTTTAACCTCTACAAATTTAACATGCATCTAGCCCTCAACATAGCAGGTCTTTATTAACACCAGAACTTGAACAAAATTTTACACAAAGCTAGCCACTTGTAAGTGGATTGTCATTATTACTAGTATACCATGGCCTATTCAAAGGGATGAGATTTGTCTCAGATAAATTAAGAGAAAATTTTTCATCATATCTGTTAAAAAAAGTTCATCTCTAAATTTTTTTTAAAAAAAATGCTTTGATTATTTATTAAATTTTTACAGTTCTTTATATTTTAAATAGTTATTTAATTTAAATTCTTAAAATATTTATTTAGACATGTTTTTGAATTCAGTCAATAAACTTATACTATAATTAATTTTAAGTCAAAATTTTTAAATTTTTAAAAAATTATAGTTAAGATTTAAGCATGTTTTAGCTTATTTTTTTTTTACATGTGTAAACTAAATAAAACTTAGAATTAAACAATTCTATATATTCTAAATGGTATTTCTATATAATACTCACCAAACCATTTTTTGCTGCCCAATTCCATTAGGTAGAGAATTAGCTCTAGGTTTTTCAATAACAGCCGGAACTGTCTGAGCTTGACATAACACAATGGGCTTCAAGTTAGTAAATTGAGAAATATTCTGTTGATTTGGTGTTGCAAGTCCATTTCGTAAGCGAATAGAATTGCTTGCTTGCTGATTATGAATAAAGGCAGCCAGACTTGCCTTTACTAAAGCAGTTTGTTGTTCAGCAGATCCAGGAGGGTACTTGCCTAAAAAATATACAAATTTTAATAATTATAGCATACAGCTAAGGATTTATTTATTTTTTATGATAATTATCCCTATATGCAGCAATTTTTTTTAAATTTAAATATTTTGTTTCTTTAAATTACAGTTCATTCTTCACACTCGGTTTTCGACATTGAATCATTAACAGATATTGACCAGTTTATCATAGTCCAGAGACAATCAAATTACAGAGGATAAATACCATAATTCTTATTTCAAACAACAATTTCCTTACTTGCTTGCTGTAATAGTTGCTGCGGTGTGCTCTTAGGTTGTAACAATTGCTGCTGGACCACAGCTTGAGCAACAGTAGGCTGAGGTAAAGCAGTTGCCATGGATACATGGTTGGATGGGGGTGCAGGTGCAATAGGAACAGGATGAGATGCCAGCAGAACCTGCTGCTGGACTTGTTGCTGTGCTTGTTGTTGCTGTCGTTGCCACCACTGTTGTTGCTGCAATTGTCTTTGAGACCTAAAATTTAAAATGAATTTTTAAATGATATTTCATGTTTGTTTTCTGAACATGAATAAAAGCTATAAGGCATGGTATTAGCTACAGATGTTATTTTGAATCATGGTTCAGAAATGAGATTATCATCAAAACATTGATCTACAACACTATACCACAATGCATGATGACAATGTGAGCAACTCAGTATGTAACAACTCACTATTCCTCAAAATAACCTTTGAAGAATTTAACACTCCTACACATAAATAAAGTTTCCAGTCCATTCCAAACATTAAAAAAAAATCACTTTAGAGAAAATCTATTAAATGTATAAACAAATTCTAAAATCTTTTTAAAATCAGCAGTCCTAATCTAAAAGCTTTAGGATATTTTTAAGCACAACATTTTACAGATACTAAGCAACAATAGATAAAAAAAAGACCAAAATCATAGCTTACCTTTCCAGTTCTCTTTCTAACTGAAAAATTTTTTGCTGTTGCCTCTTCACAATTTCTTCATTTATTGTATTTGGATTTTCTGTACAATCCATGGCATCAGCATTTGAGCTCATTTCCACATCCATAGGTGCTGTGGATGATGGTCTTGAACTCATTATCTGTCCTTGGACAGGCACTGTGTTATAAACCATTAGGGCCTCAGTAGCATCACCCAAAGTTATTTGAGAAGCCCTATTAGTTATAGGTGCATCAACTGTTACTACAGAAGTCACTGGCGCCTGCTGTGTCACTAAAGTAGGCAGAGAGTCCAAAATTATGCCACTCACAGTAATAGGGACTGTTGTGGTTTCAATAGTACAGTTGTTCTTTTCAGGAGTTATCTTGTTATTATTAGATGATTCTATGTGATTTCTCAAGCGTTCAAGCAATTGCACTTTTGAACCTGATACAGGCAAATTCCTTTTCTTGCATTCAGCTTTTAATCCATTTACTGAAATATAAAGAAATAGAATATAAATATAGCAAAGAAAAATATAATACTGATAAATTTATATCAAAATATATGTATATCAAAGAAAATGAATTTATCATAATAAATTAAGCACCCTTAATCCTAAACCTTCAAAGACACAAGCACTCGAGAATACACAAACTCCAAATCAAAGTTTAAAAATTTGCTTAAAAAAAAATACCAGGTGCAAGTTTAAATCTTGAATAGTGTATACCTAAAGAACATCACTTTTTTAATTTCCTTAAAAAAGTAAGTTCAAGTATTTTTTTTTTTTAAAAAAGATAACAGTTTCTTTTAAGTGAGTAAGTGAATATTAACATCACAATGTTCAGCTACACAAGGGCTTTTGGCGACGGACCACGTAATTTTGAACCATGATCAAGTGAGGTGGATGACACCCGAGCTGGCACCCTCTCTTCTACCTACCACACCACACCAACGGAAGGACGTTTCAGCTCTTAACAGATTTAATGTGCATCGCTGCCCTACACAGTGGGTCTTTAGTGGTACTGGGCTTGAACTCATGACATGCCTGCCATGATCCGATACCTTGACCACTGAGTTACCGCAGCCCCACATAGTTTCTTTTTTAAAAAAAATTATATTAAGAATATCTTAATGTAAATAACTGTTGGCTAGTCTTCTGAAACAACCAGCTGATATATGTTTACAGCTCTTTACATTAACTTATCATAAAAACAAAAAATTACATCCTATTGAGAGAGGCTTCAAAATAATAATTATCATTTTGACACGTAATACTGATTCAAAA
>BMAV01005086.1:274305-292901 GCA_019973955.1 Trichonephila inaurata madagascariensis
CCCCCCCCCCCCTTCTTTTTAATTGCGAATACATTACTCTCTAGCTTACATGATTCAAAATTCATAAACAAATTAAGAAGTCTCAGGGGTGTTAAATTTTTCTAGAGGTCTGAAAATACAAACAATTTTCAAACTGGTATAATTCTTTTAAATTTAAATCAAATGATTCGAATCTGTTACACATTATTTATAAAAGAATGGGGCTTCAGAAAAGTATAAAATGTTTAAAATATAATAATTTTAAAAATCATAAGCATATGAAAATTCTATGATAAATATTAAGTACTTTTTGCGTTGCGCACGCTATTTTCTAAAATAGTAGCCTCTGATGTATAAACTTTATAGAATTATAAAATGCATCATACTCTTTAAGCCCTACCTAATTTTAGTATATAAATCTTTTGTATTTCAAAATATTTGTAAGACATTGCAATTTTTTAAATATTTTTAAAAAATGTATTTTTTTTTATTTATTAAAATATGTAAGTCATTATTCTATTTATATAAAAATAGCTACAGTGTAATGAGAATACATTTAACTTTATTAATCAACTTATAGCTAATAATTAAAGCTACTATTTTAGAAAATAGCATGCGCGACGTAAAACTTAATAAATATTTCTTATAGAAAAGTTTCTTATTTTCATATGCTTATAATTTTTTAAATTATGGTTATAGTTTAAACATTTTATACTTTTCTGAAGCCCCATTCCTTTATAAATAATGTAAAAGATTCGAATTATTAAATTTAAATTTAAAAGAATTATACCTGTTTGAAAATTGTTCATATTTTCAGACCTCTAGAGAAATTTAACATCCCTGAGACCCCTTAACAATTTACGCAAAAAAATTAGGTTTTTTAAAACGACAGCTCAGATTATGTGTAAAATTTCAAATGTTCAAATCATTTATCAGATACCAACATACATAAGACAATGTATATGATAAGAATAAATGTAACACAATAAACATACATTTTATGATAAAGATTTGTTTTCATACATATACACTCATGGACAAAAAAATTAGTGCACCAAGAAATAATATCGGGATCGCGTAACGAAACTTGGCATGAAGGTACATGTCGGGGAGAAATGCAACGTGATTGCGCATTACGTATAACCAGTAGAGGGAATTAAACGTCGTTCTCCCTGGAGTATAAAACAGGTAACCAAAGCTTGTTTGAGTGTGCTGAACCGTTTACAAAGTAAGTGTTGAGGTAGACATGCCATTACGCCATTTTTGAAGACAATATGAGTAGCTGTCGCAGTTTGAGAGGGGGGAATCATCGGCATGATGGAAGCTGGGTGGTCAGCTAGGCGAATAGCTCGTCAATTATGACGCTCTGATTGTGTTGTGAGGAGGTGCTGGGACCAGTGGATCCGAAAGATGTCATTTACACGAAGACCACGCTCAGGACGCCCTCGACAGACCAGTCGTCGAGAAGACCGCTCCATCGTAACAAATGCACGCATACAGCTAACTGCTTCATCGGCCGCCATTCAGGCACAGGTAGCACCTTCACTAGGGGCCCCTGTGTCTTTTCGAACCATACAAAGGCGCCTGGCTGAAGGACATTTAGGATCGCGGCGCCCATTACTTGTGCTGCCCTTAACGCCCACTCATCGACGCCTCCGTTTGGAGTGGTGCCGCGCACGAGAAAACTGGACTCAAGCGGAATGAAACAAGGCCGTTTTTAGCGACGAATCCAGATTCAATCTCAGCAGTGATGACAATCGTGTTCGTGTGTGGAGATCCCGTGGTGAACGCTTCAAACCTGCTTTTGCTTTACAGCGACACACCGCTTCCACAGCCGGTGCGATGGTATGGGATGTCATTGGCTACAACACACGGTCACCCCTAGTATTGATCCGTGGCACCATGACAGCCCAGCAGTATGTCCATCACATCCTGCAATCACATGTGTTGCCACTGATGCAACGGCTCCCAGGAGCCATTTTTCAACAATGTTCGGCTTCACACGGCAAGGGTGTCAAAAGACTATCTCCACACTGTTACTACCTTTCCTTGGCCTTCCTGATCCCTAGATTTGTCTCCAATCGAGCATATCTGAGATCATTTGGGGCGGCGAGTTGGGCATCCCACGAGTTTGAACGAACTAGATGCAAGGTTACAGCAAATATGGAACGAAATGTCTCAAGACATCATACAGAACTTGTTTGCTTCAATGCCCGATCGTATCGCATCGTGCATTCGCGCTAGAGGGGGCTCAACAGAGTAATAAATCCTCCGTTCTTTTGCCTTTTTCTCTGAAATAAATTATCCTTTTTCTTTGATTTTCTAATCATTTACTTATATCAAAGAAGTCATTACGTATGTAAAATTTCGTTTCATTTTGACGACTCCTTCTTCGTGCGCTAATTTTTTTGTCCATGAGTGTATTTTCCCATTATTACCAAAGCATTTGAGCTTTCTAAAAGACAATCAGCTCTTCAACAAAATAAAAAGCTTTAAGCAGTTAAAAATTTGGCAAATGTTGAGATTTATAATAATCCTGTTTTGATTCTGAATAATCGAAATTCCGAGCATCTGTAATACGAGTCCTCACTGAAAAAAATGTTGTATTTAGTTTCGCAGAGAAACAAATAAGAGTTACCCAACCACAATAAGGCAGGTAACCGACGTACTTATTTTGACATTCATTACATAAGACAAGCAATAACCGGCTGTGTTTGCAAGATGATTCATTAAATCAAGGCGGGAAAGAACAGCAGGCTTCTTCAAGGTCAAACATTACGATACAGTGGAGAAAAAAACCCGTTTTATATTTCGGAAGTACACAATGTTACCTATGTCACACAAACAATTTACTTTCAATTGTGAACTGGCTTATTTAATAATATATTTTCAATGTGATTTTTCATTACTTTCCTCAGTACACGTTTTGAACACCTATTAGTAACGGTGGTTAATATTTTTAATGGAAGTTTTTACCGGAAGAACATTTATCGATAGATTGTATTTACATACAAACAATACACTTTGATGGCTGCAATATATCTCTTACTAAAGCAATCAACATAATATAAATTAAATGTCCATAAAAATACATTAAATCACTTTAAGACGATTGCGCGCGCACACACATTGAAAAATACATTGCATTAATGCAATCAGATAAATAAAATGTGAAAAGACTTCCGATATTTTTTCCAAACTGCCACATAATTTCATAACCACAAATTTCTACGAGAACTAGAAATAAAATGATCAAGCAATGTCAATGTATAAGATATTTTTAAAAACGATTTAAAAAAAAAAAATTATGCAAGGCTGAAAAAGCAGTTCTGTTATTCAAATGGAGTCGGAAAATGCCATTTTTTAACTTTCGGGGCCCCCCCCCCCTCTTCCTGGAACCTGAGGGGCAACAAAGCAGAGATTTGTCCCCAGACAGGACTTTTAGGTGGCGTCCAATTTAAGTGAAATAATGATGAATGAATTTGAAAAAAAAATCTTTGATTTCGGAAATATACAAAAATTCTGTGTTAATTTTTTATGCATTCTTTAATTTTTCTTCTCATCAATTATATTTTCGAACTATCATTGCCGTCATTTTACATTTTTCAACCTCGTTGTTCATTTGCTATGAAAAGCAGATATTTTCACATGTTATAAAATTCAATTTTCAAAAGAACATCTTATAATTTCTTTACAAGATTCCTTACAAGAAAACTGCCTTCGGTCGTTGAAAACTAACTACTCATCTGTTTTTGACACAAACAAGTCTCCCCAGAAAATATTAACAATGCAAAGGGAAAAATACCATTAATTTTCAAAGCATTTTAAGGAAAAATTTATTACCTTCAAATGAAGACCAATAAAAAACAACAAAGATTAACTCAATTTTTTACTGTATGATTTCAAAAATAAAAATGGCAATTTTCTTGTATGTTTCAATCTTACATACAGTCATTCAAATAAAAAAAATTAAAAAAAATTCTGTTGATATAAACATTTGTTCACGATATTAAAATAAGTTGTTTTTTTCCCCTATATATATATATATATATATATGAGTACTTGAAATTAATGCAAATAATGAGGAATAAATTTTTAGATTTAGTATAAAAATTGTCCGCTAGAAATATATTTGCAGACTTTGCATAAAGAAATAAAAAAACATGGTTCTGCATTACTATTATATCAATCCATTAATGTATTATAATTAGAACTGCTTTTTTATTCTTAATGTCGTATTAGAATGACTAAAATTCACAATGAATCAGCACATATGTTTCAGATAATTTTGCATATTGACATCAAAATATAGGATATTAAAATATTATAAATTTCATACATATATAGTTTAATGGAATTTTTAACTGTAAAATTTGATAATCGGATATTTTTCTGACCAAACAAATATGTAAAGACGAAAAGTAAAAAATTTCTTAAACATTTTTTGAATATTTTCAGAAGGATGCCAGTTTTCTAATTACTAGTACGGAAATTTTATTTAATAAAAAAATTCTGGCTCTCTCTTGCGTCATGCCAATTTTTACTATGTTGCCGGTTACATCTACTTCAGAAGCAAACAGATGTAGTGTTTCATGATCCCACATCAGCCAATGTGATTTATAGTGAAATTATAACAATGAATTTTCAATTCTTAGTACCTCAAATAATTTTCAACTAAAGTTTAAATCTAACTTAACACGGAAAATATACGTATCGTCTGTAAATTGTTTAAGCTAGGCCATTACTACGTACATTCTAAACATATCAATGAACAGAAAACGAGACATCTGTTTAGACAGTTTCATACTCTGGACAGCCTTCTAAAAACACATAAAACACTCAAGAGAAATCAACTATGATACAGACAACATAGAATGATTTACAAGATGGGAAGGGGGGGGGAATAGCCCGAAGCATAAAATCTATCAAATCAATCTTATCATTCAGGAGGAAACAAGTTAGAAGGAAACGCTGTCGATGTGCATTCTTTATATTGAGAAAATCTGCGATGCCGAGAGCGCGTCTCGGATATTTATTTAATTGTAAAAGACATATCCGGGTTTTGTGGTCATAAAGCAATGGGCTGAAGTTGAGTGTCTGGGGAAATACTAATGTTAATACTTTTATTGAAAATATCACTGATACTCGTTCACAGAGAATCTATCAAAAAAACAAAACGAAAGTAGTTTTTCTATACCTTTTTTTTCTTGGCCTTTTTCCCCCATCCAAAATTTAAAAAGAATTTAGGACAATTCACACAAAATTTTTTGATTTAACGATTTTCAAAGTGTTTTTGGATGCCCCTTCCCCATGTATATGCATAACGTAGAAAAGATTTTCTAGTCAAAATACAATTAAAGGCAAACCATTTAATTTTTTAAGGAAAAATTTTTAAATTTATGAAGGGATTTCAAAATGCTACTCCTCATACAAAAATTGAAAAATACAAATTAAATTTGATTTATAAGTTCGTCAAACTATGCATAACAAAAGTTGGTATGGGTTTTGTGATCCCAAGATTCATTATTCGTAAAAAAAATTTATGTAACTTACAGAAAATCCCTTAAAAAAATGTATAGATTCCGAGTTGAATTATTTTTTTAAAAAATAAGTATTGCTTTTATTCTAAAATGCATACCAACTTTTGTTACATGTACTATTAGCAATAAGTAAAAAAAAATTCAAAGCATTAGGCACAATAGAAAAAAAGCGTTAGCATTTTAAATGAAGACAAACTAATTACTGTATCTTTCTGAGATAAACCAGATTAAAGTTTTGATTTGTCATTGGGATGTGAATAAAAACGAAAGTAAAAGTTGTCATAACTCTGAGTTTTTTAAACTTGTAGCTTTCAGATTGTGCGAGATTTAGATAAGCGTATAAAGGATAACTTAGACAAAAAAATTAAATCCTTTTTTTTTTAACCGACTTTTGTAAGTAGAATCGTACTGTGTCCCCTTTAGAGTAAAAGAAAGATATTTAAATTCACGGGATTTCACCACATTTTTTATTAATTTACTCTAAAAAAAACCTCAACTCACTAAGAATTTCAGAATAAGTGGATTAGAGATAGCATGTCATTGAATGATTCTAAACATTATTAGACGGATCTGGATATTGTATGCGAAAGGAACTCTCGATATAGAGAGAGTGTTGCAGATTTAAAAAAGAATTTCTTTGATAATAACAATACTTTTAAAAACACATGATTGTATATAAATTTCGTATAACATATTTTTAAATCAACTATAATGTTCTACAATTATTTATTACATATTTGAAAACCCCTCTTTTTTTCTTTTGTCTCCGATTTAAAGATTTTTGAAAATTTAAAATTACCGTAAAATTCGGCGTAAAACGCGAATTTTTAACACACAAATAAGATCGGAATTTATGGGTGCGTGTTATACGTCGGATATAAAAATGAGAGCTTTAAAAATAAAAGATAAACACAGAAAAAGAAGAAAAAAAAAAACCAGACCTCTACATAGATCGAAATACTGTTTATTTAAAATAAATGACATTCATTATGTACTTAAAGGCTTGTAGAGTTCTAGAAGTATACTATTTTGTTCTAAAATTTGGAATAATACTTCGTATAAATAACTTCAAAAACACAAGAGCATTGCATGCGTACATTTCAGGTTTCTTCGTAAGAAAAGAGGGTGCGCGTATATACCTAAAAATTAAAAATTGCAGCTAGAAAGTATAGGTGCGCGTTATAGGCCGAATTTTACGGTACTTACAAAAGGTATGTACTACCACAGGGGAAATATATTACAAAAATCATTTTCGAAAATTGTACGGTATTATTTTCTGTTAATTTAGGACCAGAAATTAAAGGTAAATGATAATAATTTAATTTTATTGCTTTTAAACTGCCTATTAATCTGCTGAGCATGAAAAAAATAAAATATTATACAATGTGACCAAATTCACTTAAAATATATTTTTAATTTTTTTAAAAGAAGTTTAAAAAAAAATTAAACGCATAAAAAAATACTAAAGCAATTTAATTAAGCATAATCCTAATAACATTTTGAATTTCTCAAAAACAAATTAAGTAAACTAATGGCACATTCCAATTTAGACAGAATTCCGTTAACGAATTTTTCCAGCTGACATAGGTACGTAATACAGCGACAGACCCTTTGAAAAATCATTCGACGGAATACACGGAAGTCAAAACTATGGTGAGCTTAAGGGGAGAAACTTCAAAAACTTTTGAATATGAATCAAGTGAAGCGGAAATAACAAATGAGAAAGAGAGGAGGCTTAAGAGAAATCTGTCACAATTGAGAAACCTTTTGAGTTTACTCACGAACGATTATGGCTCTCATCCAAACCAAGGTAAGGAGGAAGTCAGTAAAGTAGGGCTACGTTTCATCTGGATTCACCCAAAATTTGGGAGAAAGAGAAGACTCAAGATATAAATAGTTTCCTGGTCCTCGTCCTTTTGTCACGAGCAAAAAAAAACTAGTGCAAAAAGTTCATTATCATCCAGCAAGAATTCGTTTAAAAGGTTATGGCGACGAGATCCATTAACACAATTTAAGTTAAGGGTTCATTATCAAATACGCGCAAGTCCCTCTACTCTTTAATTCCTTTGTAAAAATAATACATTTTGTGCTATCGAAGGTCGAGTGAGTGTTTATTAGCGTTACAGTTTTAAATTACACTAGGGCTACGGATATCGTAATTAAGTGACGATATCGCGAGTCGAATCATAGTAGAGGTACTACTAAAAGTTAGTTTTATGCAACAATCATGAACAAGCTGCGTCAAGCAAATACAGTAATATTAAAAATAAAAACAAAAGGATTAACTAAAATCAAAACAAATGTAATATATACATAAAATCGATAAACTGTGACATGCTAAAAAGTCCCGATATGAATATAAGTTAACTGAACAACAAAAAAAGCAACATATACTTTGAAAAGACAAAAAAAATAGGAACGGAAAAAAAAAACCTCTAATTATACCAATCAAGGCCAAAATAGAATGATTACATAACTTCAATTCTCTTATTTTAAAAAAACAGACAAAAAAATAAAATATTTTTTACAAAAAAAAAAAAAAAAAAAAATTAGGCAAGCATACCAAATCAAATCACTTTGTCCTAATACAAATTATTGGTATGTAAACCTGATGTGTTCAATTTTCTCAAATGAGTCAATTTGGAACCGTTTATGTGGAAAGGAATCGCACGCAACACAATACATTATACATCGAACATATTCAAAAAGTTTCCTTTGTACTTCTATTTATACGAGCAATCAAGGTATCCACGTAAATATGTTATCAAAAATCAAAGAGGACGTACATAATACACACTTCCATGTAAAATTGAAACACTCACTTTGATTTCACCAAACTTAACACATTAAATGCAATTTCACCCCACAAACATACTTTGGTTATACTTATCGTATGAATAATATCGTAAATCTAATAAAGCGAACACTAGTTACAGAAAATAGAAGAATAGTTATAGAAGTCTTGTTAAAAGAAATGTAACGAAAGTATAGGTCTAAGTAAGATGTTGCCACTGTAGTATAAAAGCAAACTAAATCAGCCTCAGAAACTAAGATTGTCGGGTTAAAATCAAGTTTTAATGACCCAGCCAACCTTTCCCTATGCCTATACAAATCAGCTGAAAAGAAGAAAAAATAGTGCAAGAATAAATTTCTAAAAATACTCTAAGATTATGAACATAAATGATTAATACGTAAAATACTGTAAAATAATTTCCAGAATAAAATCCCATGTTATGGCATTAATCTGCCTACCAAACTCGGAAAAACAAAACTTTTTTTTTCCTTTTATTCAGCAAGCGAACAAATCTCACCAAAATCAAAACTGTATCGCACATAGGGTGAAACTGATAAAATATTTATTTGAAAGAAAAGATCAAGGATTAAATTAAAAACTGGATAATTTTTATTTCTTTTATCCTTAGAAAAAATAACATTTGGCACCATCTTGTGAATGTACATAACACTAGCGTAACGGAGAATATTAGGACCCCCCTGCAAAATCAGGTTTGGAGTCCAACCGTACTTGGCGTCGGTCAGGCTTTGGTGCCCCTAGAATTCTACATCTCCCCCGATACGGGGGGTTCAGGGGTGTTCGTTACGCCATTAGTATGTAGGAATGTAAAATGAAAAACAATATAAAAACGAAATTTTAAAAAAAGTCAATAAATATTGACTTTATTTGATATGCAGGTGTAAAGGAAATTTAAAAAATAGTCAAGATGTAAACAATAATTAATAAATCTTTTATCATCATTAAAAATTATGCCAATATACATCCATTATAGGACGTTTAAACAATTTACCAATATACCTAATCAGGTGATATCCTAGTCGCATGATGAATCAGAATAAGATCCCTAGAGTGCCTGTTTGGCTTGTTTGCTCTCGACAAAATTAAATCTTAGTACCATTTCACATCATCAGAGCTCAGATGCTTCCCTCTGGGGAAGGAAACTGGGCAACAAAATTACATTGCGGCGATTGGTATTCCACTTACACAGTGCCGCACTAAAAAGAGATACTAGCTTCTGTGGGGAATGTACTATGCACGGAAAATGCAATGGTAAATACCAATCCGCAGCCTCATTGGAAATAATAAAAAAAAATGAATCACAGAATCACACGGTTCAATATCAGTAGCTTTTGGGTAGATCTACAGTGAAGTTAATTCAAAGTAAACCAAGCGTTTTTTAGCATTATAGCGTTAAACAGTTTTATTGTTCATCAACACAATTTTACAGGCAATGAATGGCGAGTCAGACGAAAGTGTGTGCCTGTATCTCATGCATATCTTGATTACATCAGATCTGTATTATTATAGATATAGAAGATTTACAAATACCTACACATACACCACGTTAGATACAAATATACATATACAATACTAATATTTGATGAAACTTTGTGAATCGATTAACTGTTTATTAACATCGCACTTCAAAACACGAGGACTACTGGCGACAAACCTCTTAAATTTGAATACCAGCCAAGTGACGATCACGACACATGAGCTGGCAATCCAAACGTGAGAACTTTTGAGTCCGGACAGATTTAACGTGCATCAATCCATCTACATTACAAGTCTACAGTAATGTCAGGATTCGAATCCACAAACCGACAGAAACAACACAGGCCAAAAGTTCGCGACCTTGACCATTTACCTATCGTGGCTCCTTTTCTAATGAATCATAAATGAATAAAAATAAATTGATTCCGAAGAAAAAATTTCGTTCTACAAAGTTAGAAATTGTTCTGAAAGAAATTCGAGCTTGATATTCTCTGATGTCAGATTATCCCACGTTAAGCATAGTCGAGAAACCGTTTATGACGAATAAGATTGGTTTGAATAATCTTTCTTTAAAAGGTACACGATGCCTATTACCAATTATAATAATCAAGTGATGGGGTTGAAAAAGGAGTAGATATCAAACTTCCGAATTGCAAGCCAGGTCAGGTGTTGCGACGTCCATCAGTAATTATTTTACGTGCAGAGCAAGTTCGTCTCCAAGACCGATCCTAGGGTGTCGTCCGCCCGCGTGGAAACACCTTATGTGCTGATCTACTAGAGATTTTTTTCTATTTTTACTAATACTTAACATTGACATTATAAATTAATCTACCTGCATAAGAGTAAAAAGTAAAACATTAATAAAAATGCAACGACGCAGAAATCACTTCCTTCCACTATTTTGTTTTTCTAAATTTTAAGGCAATTATTAAATTGAAAGCGTTTAATTTCCTCAAACGCTAGTGAATTTAAACACTCATGTCTTGGGTAATATTAACCATATTGAAAATTTTCGTATAAAGCAACTTTTACAAAATCTTTCTTGAGACGCCTTTGTTGAGCATCGATCCACAGTGCGCCGTCAATGCCGCTGATAAGCAAGAAAACCTTTACTATTGCGGCATTGCCGACTCTGCCACGAATTTTACTATCAAATGAAGGATGCGAGTAAAGAGTACCATTAATGGACCGTGGACCATCACACTGCACTAACATTCTATTTTTCTTAAATTATGCTATGCTTTCGGGAAATCGGGACTTATTTTGATCTTTTAATAACTATTTAAAACTCAGCGTATTTATTAGACTTACTGTAAGTTTTATTTTGAGAATTCGTAAAAAATTTTGTTTGATTGATAGAACTATATGCAGCCGCCCCTTGTTTATTGGCCACCTGCGTGCCGTGCACGCTCCGCACACTTGCTAGGAATGGCCCTAATCGTCACTCACAATTTTTTGTGGAACTGAGAATCAATTTGAACATCTAAAAAGTTTTGAAACCATAATCACTATTATGAGAAAGATATGAACAATTTTAAGAATGAATAAAATACGAGTTTGTTTCGTTAGCAGGATTCAATAGTGAAATAAGCACACTAAAACCCACTTAAAACTAATATTTAAGCCCTAATTTTTATTTAACCTCCAAGGATAAATCAAATGCTAAAACAACTTTTCCTTCAAATCAGCCATTATAGAATCTGCTTAAAATTCAAGGATAAATGTTCTAAATGAAACTTTTTTTTTTCCTCAATTCAGTTTGCTTTTCGACGCCAATGAGTCATACCATTACTTAATGAAACACATTGCAATTACGGAGCTCCCCCACCAAGACTGAATCGCATTTATTATAATGCCAAATTACAACGGATAATGGTAATACAAATTGCCAAGTTCTCATTAGAAGTCCAAGAAAAAATCGAAACGGCCGAAGAGAAAACAAATGATAATAACTAATATCAACAAAACGGTAATTTCCCGAGTCTTAATCGAAACGGCACACCTTTAGCTACATTTCCGCCACAAGTTCCGCAAAGGTGTCGAAATCAGCTATTTGGATGTGTAATTCGTACCTCCTGTGTCGGTGCCAGTAATGATGTTACACATTTATGGGGCATGTATAAAATTATTCATTCAGAGAAGAAAAAAAATCTTCATCCAACCATAATTTAATGAACAGTTTCACAATATAATGTATTTTTTACATATTTATGAAGATGGCGCCTGCTCTAGCGCAAGCTACGACCTGATGCAATATTTACAGAAATAATTATAGAGCTGGGAAAGTCTCTTGTAGTCTGCTTTCAGCGAAAGAAAGTTTTTATGGGTGTGATTTATAATGGATGCTTTTGTTCCAATGTGGTGCTAAGCGTTCGCAAGCTTTTATGTACAGACAAATGTTTCAGAAATTTATTATTTAAACACTTTTACTTATTGGAGTGTTTATTTCGCCTTTTTATCCATTTATTGGGTTCCAAAATTTCTGTTTTCTATTATGCCGAAACAGAAAACAAATATTTATAAATATTCTATTACATTTTAATGACTTATAAAAATTTCCACCGATAGGAATAAAAATGCACATACGACGACTGTTTAAAAAGTATCTAACCCTAATCATCTTCACACACAAAGTATGCTCTTCTTATACGCGTCTTAACACTATATATAAAGCTACTAATCCAATTGTTGAAAACACTTCTGTAAAGTTTCTTTTAGAGTGATACTCATCTACATCGTCACGTGTTGCATAATCTCTTCTCACTCTCGAAACAGAATCCTTTTGGTCTTCAATTTCGGAAAGAACCAGAAATCGTAAGGAGCCACATCTTGAGAGCAAGGAGGTTGGGAAATGATTGGAACTCCATATTCCCCAAGATGAGTTGTTTCTTTTCTGCCAACTTCGGCACAAATTTCGAAACCAATCTAAACACGTTCAAATCAAAGCGCAAAATTGCTTGTGCGGAACCTTTACCTCTGAGGAAATCTCTCATACATTCAAGACGACGATCCCCTTTTATCAGATTTTCATCATCTCAACAGCGGTTTGCGGTCTTCCACACTAGCCACTCTCCATTGATATGTGCGCTCATTTTTGAATCACTTAAACTACCCTTTCACATTTGTGTTACCCACCATAACATCGTCTCGAAACAGCTGCTGAACCTTACGAATATTTCTGACTTGAGAATCGGCAAATTTTTGACGAAATTTGATGCAGTGTCTTTGAGTTCACTCATCTTAATATAAAATAAAAATCCAAAGAACACAATCAGCACTTTACTCATAGGCAGCAAGTAGCCGCTCACTCAATTTATACTTTTTACGTATTTATACTTCTAAACAAGTTATTTTCTCCCTAATTTCGATTCATTATTCCCAGTAATATATCAGCTTTCTCTTCTCTTTAAAGATTGTACACTGTTCGAAGTTCGAGTTGCATGTCAACAATAAATATCTACTGCATAATTTTTAAGGTTGCCTTCTTTAAATGTCAAAAGAGCCTGAATTAAACTTGGAACATATTTTTAAACAACAAAAATGTCGACAAATTTCATATTACTTAGTTATGTTGTATTTGGCATTATTGGAGTCACAATGCCACAACACTGGTCTGCCAAAGTGAGAGATTGCCCCTCAGAGCGAAGGATTGGATGAGTCGCGGACTACAACATGCCACTTTCCCAATGGCCACTCAAAATTCCTGACTTAACACTTTGTGATTTCTTCCTGTGGAGGTACGCGACGGACAAGGTATTCGTCCCTCCCCTTTCTGTTGATCTAGCGGAGCTGAAACAGCGTATCACAACCACTATCGATGGACTTGACTCATGTACCTTAACATGTGTTTGGGTGGAAATTGATTACCGGCTCAATGTGTGTCGTGCAACAAAGGGTTCACACACAGAACACATTTGTGACTGTCTCTGACAAAACTTTCAATAATCCCAAACAATTCTGTTGCAAGTAACAAACAATATCTTAAACTATTCTTTATTTAATGCATTGAAATTGTATACTTCTTTATGAATCACCCTGTATTAAAGGAGATTTTTTCCAATCTGAAAAGGGATTTCGATTTGGAGTCCTATTCTTTATAACGCAAAAATAACCTTAAAAATGTGCTTTTTTTGTTGATTATCGTAGTATCACAGTGAATCATGAGCTACTAGCATCAAACCTTGTAATTTCGAGGAAGTCAAATGACGACAACCATTTCATGAGAAACAGTCAAATTGCATCACAAGTTGTAGAATCGCAATTCGAAACTTAACTACGCTTGATTGTCGCTGGGCACGAAATTTACAACTTCTTATTCTTGATAAGCAAACCCCTCTAAAAACTTAGCAATCAAAATCGGATTTCGTAATATTCCTCAAAAGAGAGAGTAATAGGTCATTAGATACTTCATAATTATTCATTTACGAGATTAGAAATGTCCCTACACAAATTAATATATTTTTCAATGAATTCACTTTTATTAATGAAATAAATGCATCCTATCGGTTAACAAGTCTATATTGATTGTTTCGTAAAATTCGTCAATTTTCCTCATAACCACAGAGCCCTTAAATGGGTGTGAAAAACAACATGAAATTGAGTAAAAGATCTTAGAATGTTATCTAGGATTTTTCCAATAAACAACTTTCATCCAAACTTCAATCCGCAGTCACCAAGTCGCCATAACACTCTAACCACAGACGTGCCACAAATACAAACGGTTTACAATGAAATGGCGAAGAGTCGAATGACTGACTGACTTAACGAACTGAACAAATGGCATCCATGTATTCTGTATATCCTTCTCGATATACATCCGACATCATATATATCCTTGAAAAAACTTCTTACCATTCAACCTTACATAACGAATTCGAAGGTAGCGATACATTATGTTTAAAAAAAACCCGAAAGGTTGCTACTTTTTTTAAAGAAATATAGTTTATTACTTGACCAAAAAGGAAAAAGTTGCAGTTTACAAGACTAGAATATTAATAGAAAAATACAAGATTCTTGTTTACACATAATTTCTCCTTTTCAATGAAAAACATGGAAAGAAAAAAAAAATGTTTTGAAAATCTTTATGGAACAAATTAAAAATTTTCGATTAAGTATATTTTTTAAAAACTGGAAGGAAAACAGTGGTGCAATTTGAAGAATATGGCGCAAAAATGAAAAAAAAAAGGGTGATTTTTCTGGTGAGGAAGAGGGTGGGACATAAAACATAAAAAGATTACTTCAAATGTTTGTGCCAACTGAACAAAAACATCTGAAAATAAATCGTATTTTAGTACTAAGAAATTTTTGAATGTTTTTAGTTTGTCAGTCTTAAGACGGTTAATACAATTCATACATTATTGAAAAAAATTAAAACTTTAGGACTGCTTTCCTACAAAGTTACAGAAATATAATTCTTTACAGCTTAACCTTTTCAAAAGCTGTTGATAAGTTTTTTTTTTTGTGTGTGTGTGTGTGTGTGTGTACATACGAAATAATTAAAACCTTAATATCTAAAACTAATTTCACGCGCGCGCGAAAATAGCTTTTTTACATCATTTATTGTTACCTGATGAACTCAATGTTCAATTATTGAAAAAAGTTGTACTCAAAATTCTCAGGTAATAAAACGAACAAAAATAAAAAAAGATCTTACATATTAGGGAACATTCATATTTTAAACAATCTCACTAAAACATTCCAATACACAGAAGTTTTGCATTACATCGAATCGTTTTTAGAAATAAAAAATAAAAAAAATTAACTCAAAATTCAATTAGTTTTCACAAACTGAATTAACTATTGATTTTTTTATTGCATCAGATGTTCTAATTCAGTGATTCCCAAAGTGGTCTATATAGACCTCCAGGGGTCTATGACAACCTGCAAGGGGTCCACGTCAGCGAAAAAATAATTTGGGGGTTCATGAGGTGTAAATGGAGGTCTAGGATAGTGACTGTCATTAAATCAGTTCATGTGTCTAATTTTAAAAGAAAATTTAATCAAGTGGAAACCAGATTTACTTATTTAAGAGATTTATTTACTAAATTTAATGGAGTTAATTTGTTACAAGGATCATCATTTAAGCGTTTCTTGCCAGAATTAAGCTAAGAAGTATAATATTGGACGTCTTGAATTTTCCTAGTTTCTCAATTTGTCGCACACAATCTCCCTGAAAAAGGACGTTTTATCCTACGTTCAACATTTAAATACCCTTAATTCTGATTTTGAAACTAGGTTTGAGAATGCTTTGACTATGATAATAATACTACAGGAGGAAATGAATTCATATGGTCACATTAAAAGAAAAAATAAATGTCGTATTTCAAGAACTGATCGGAATAGACATTAGGGAAATCTTAAAGTAAAATTTAGAAATGGATATCAGCAATTTTTGAAGCACCAAAACAGATGAAGCACCTGGCTCATCCCTCCCATTAAAAACATTTGTTTGTAGCTCAGTTACTTTATGTAACAGCTATTTTATGTATTAATTAAATTTTAATTTAATCAATTAACGTGTGTTTCTTAAATTTTAAACACTATACATCACTATAATTAGAAATTTAAATCTTTTAAGTTAAGTATAGTTCTATACCAGCTGTCAAAATGACATTCAAGTTGATAAATTTGCAAAAATTCATTATTTGGCAAGTAGGAGTCTACCCCAAACCGAAAAACATGGCAAGGGGTCTATGAGACAAAAAAGTTTGGGAACCTTTGTTATAATCGATAGTAAATCAAAACTAATGCAGTCCATTAAATATTAACAATTCTCAAAACTCGGAAGAAAAAAATCGTCTACATAATATAAAAATATCTTATTAATTTTCCTTTTTAATATAAACTTGAAATGCATCGTTTTGGCAAATCTTACTAAAAGTACAACTTTAAATTTTTACGTTAAAAAAAATTAAAACTTTCTTCGAATTAGTACAAAGAAATTGTTCTTTTCATAAATTATTCTTTTAGTTATAGAATAAAAACCATGCAAAAAAAATAATAATAAACAAATAAATAAAATACAATTTATACACTACAAAATATTTCTATATACGCAACAAAATTCCAGAAAATTATCACAAATCATTACATCGAAATTCCAAACTTCAAAATACAATTACTTAATAAGAGAGTGGAAGTATTTATATTAACGTCGCACTATATAAAGCAAACGAGGTGTTGCGTCACGATCGAATTCCATGGGAGGTAAGTTTCTCTGTCCAGGAGTGGCAACAGATGCAAGAGAGAAAAAAGCTGAAACGGTGTGTTTGAAAAATATGGCTAAAGAAAAGCGTTTAATATATCTGTGCATTGCTGTTTTGATTTAAATATATGTTAATGTTTTCTTCAGCGTTGTCATCTATGAACAAAACTCTTCCCACATTCATTTTCTTAATCACACACAATCCTAATAGGAACTACACAATGGTTCTTGGCTACAGATCTAGTAATTTTGAACCTCAGTCAAGTGATGAGAATAAAACTTGAGCTGCCCCCCCCCCAGGCCAACGGGAGGACTTGGAGCCTCGGCAAATTTTTAAGTGCATCATCCCCTCTACACGGTAGGTCTTCAGTGGCATTAGGCCTCGAACTCATGACACGCCGGCCACGAGTTCGAGAGCATAACCACTAGGCTACTGCGGCCATTAATTACATCCTTTAAAAATACGCCATTAACACTTAAGTGCTTCAAAACCAACTTCAGAAACTTCGAAACATTCTTAGAAGCAAAATCCTCCCATCTACCTCACATGTGCGAATTCACCAATTTTCTTGAATACATTTCACCTATTTTCTAGCATGAAGTACACAGCCTAAGTACTCAAAGGTAAAAGGTTAATATCCCTTGCAATATGATGAAATGAAACTTTTTTTTTTCTTTAAAACAAGAGACATTAACATTTCAAACGGCCCCACTTTCCAAACAGAAAAGACAAATGACAACGAATCGCTCCGACAAGACCACAGCAATTAACGTGATTGGAGTAACGAAACTAGACGTCCCACGCGAGCTCGTATAAAAAAAGTTACAATGGACCACACGCGATTTCAGATAAAGCTTGGAAGGTCAATCTCATCTGAAAAATCGCAACTTGTTCGCTATTTCAATTGAATTTCACGCAGTGGCGCTGAATAGATTGGATACATTTTGAACAATCAAGTGTTAACAAAATGGAAGGATGACAACTGGGATTGCTCAGCGGCAAAATATTTTAAGAGATGTGTAAATGGGAGGAATTGTGCAAGTGATGATTGCAGGCGCCGACAATTCTGTTCTAAGAATGGGCATTCCATTTCTTCAGATTTTTCGGTTTTACATATTTATTAGAAGATAACTCGGATTTCAAAAAAAGAAACAAATGGTTTGACCTTGGGATCGGCGACAATAGAAGTACGTTCGTGTGTGCATGTAAGGCTTGAGATTTCAAAATAAATGCGAAACAAAAGATCTGAGGAAATGTATTAATTTAAGGTCAAAACACCACGAAAAATATTTAAAAAATAATTACATTTCACAAAAATTCAGGTTAAAGAGAGACAAAATTAGTAATAAATTCAATGCATTAAACATTTGTTTTATTGAAGTTAATATATGCATGCAAGTATTTTTGCACTTCGGAAACGATAAAGAAACATAGTTTCATTTTAATATAATTTTAACTCAAAAAAAAGTATCGCCTAACGATAAAATTCTTTCATTAAACGATTTTCGAAGAAAAGTATCTAACAAGCATAATTTCGTCTTTTTCCAATTACTCATTTTTCTGTGTTCCTTTTCCTTTTCCCTG
>BMAV01005086.1:293301-314497 GCA_019973955.1 Trichonephila inaurata madagascariensis
GGGGGGGCTAATATTCTCCGTTACACACCACTGTTTTAATTATATTTTAATATTCAGGTTCAATTCTTTCGAATCGATATTTTTAAAAAAATAGAGAGAATTGCTTTTTTCAAAATTATAAAAAAAAAAAAAATGTCATAAAGTATGCGAGATTGGAACAGTTACAAATTCGCCGACAGAAAATATCCCAACCACTAGACTATTTGAGCAATCTGAAATAACTAAAAAATGAAGCACGGGAAGCTTTCCAGTTACTGTGAGAGGTAGTCTTCAAGACATGCTATTGTGAAATTTCCGTTAAAAAGGAGAATGAGGTTAAAATTAAATATTTATGGCGTTTTTCAAATCTTTTGTAGAATGAAAATACAGTATTGGCGACCCTTCTACTCACGCGACAAAATAAATAAATAAAACAAAGGGGAAATATCAGGTGTTTTATTGTAGTTTTCACACTGATCAAATTTTTGAGCAGGGTCTTTAATTCATGACATCTCTAAAAATCGAAACCGCTAGAAAAGTTCCGTTATTTCACAAACCAATTTAATACGATCGCACAGGAAATTTCGATGCATACAAGAAAGTTTGCATAGAATAGACGATCTCATAAAATTAGCACATTTTCCATACGTTCATAATTAAAATTTACTTATATTTCCAAATAGGAAACAAAATGACAATGTTATAAATTTAAATACAAAAAACGGGTTTTTTTGTTCAGGGTGTTGCCGAATTCGACCGACAAATTCAGAGGGGTGATAGCAGGCAGCATGGGGACGACACATCACCATAGAACATGGGGTTGCGAACCATGTTTAGTAGGGGAAAATCGCCGCGCGTAATAGTAGCCGTCAGAAAGACGAAGAGCCAGACGAGGGGATTTAGACTGCCATGGTAGGGAGGGTTAAGGAAACCTGCACATATGTAAATTTTTCACTCGTCTGGGGAGAATAAAAGTAGAGAGCACTGTGGCGACTGCGCACCCCGCCAACACTATACCCCACACCACTACAACGGTCTCAAAACAGAGTGTACCTAGGACTTTTACTGGATAACACTCACTCTGAGACAACACATTACATATGCGCGAAACAAATTCCGGAATGCTCTAAGATTAATATGCCCCTTAATTTGCCGGAATTCCACAATGACTACTGAAAATAAAGTACTTCTCTACACAGCCGTTTTGCGGCCCATTATGAGTTATGGTAGTCCTGTGTGGGGATATGCCGCTAATACAAATATAAAAATGCTTGAAATTTCCCAAAATAAAACTATTCGTATATGATTGTTAATGCAAATATGTACATGAGAAATTCAGATATATACAAAGCTCTTAAAAAATTCCGACTTTTAAAAATTTTATTAAGAAACTAGCAACTAAATTTTTTGATTCTTTACCACTTACTAATAATTGTCACATTCTAAATCTGGAAAATTATGTACCTCATGACAACACCAAAAGGCCAAGGAGAATTCTCCTTGACTCCTATAATCCGCCTTAACATTAAAATGTTTTCATTTGCCTGTTGGCAAATGACCTTCTAATTTTAATATTAGTACTTATAATATTTTTTAATTACATTTTGCTTTCTACTTTAATTATTCGGTATACCCATACAGGCAATCTCCCCATTCAATTCTTCTCTCACTAACTTCAGGGCAGCCAATCCAGAGCCAGATCACTCTCCCCCCTCAGCCAATCACAAGTCAAGCTCTCTACCATTCAAGAATGAACTTTTTCCAACTCAGAATTTGTTTCTCCAAGTGCTTCGTAGCCACGCCCTCTCACCACGTTTCAACGACCCATCAGGCTGTCTGCGCACCCAAACGTGTGGTTCATGCACGATGGTGCACCAGCGCATTTTTCTATTGCGATGCGTTCCTACCTCCCTGCTACACATCCGGTAGATTGGACGCGATGTACCTCCAAACTTCCCGGGCCTCAATCCCTTGGATTTCTTCTGGGGCCGCCTGAAATCGCTTGTGTATGAGACACTGTTGGCTACAGAGAAGTATCTCCAGTTTACATCGCCAGCACACCGGATTTGTTTGAAAGCATCCGACAATCTTTTGTCCATCAATGTCGGCTGTGCAAGGACCCACCCGGCCACAATCACTTGACGTTGCATTTCTGACTTGATTTGTGATGCATTGTTCGTATTCTAGAAGAACTTTTACGTCTAATAAATGCAATTTTTTATTTTTACCTCTTATTGCCCCTTTCCATTCCACTCTCGACACATCACACCCTTCATAACTGTTTTTACGAATTACTTCCAACTAAATATTATTTGTTACCCCGTGTTCTATGATGATCACCCCTCTGAATTTGTCCGTCGAACTCGGCAACACCCTGGATACTACACACCAATTTCTATATCATTGAGAATCGTTCATTATCATAACCTTGATCAACGCAAGATTCTGGACAGAGACAATTATTGATGTCTCGGAGAGATCAATGAGCCTCTAAGACCCACTAAGTTTTGTTTAAATATTCAGAAGGATTAAAAATCCAGGGCTACTCTAAATGATGGATTTGCAAGAAATTGTGAATTTGTTAACTTACATTAGCTTCGCATATTTAGAATGCCTCATATGTGTTGGATAGATAACATCTGGGAGTTGAACACTAAGAGATTTTTTTAAATCTTTTCTACTAAATCTGTATAACAAAATTGATGAAAAATTATCAAACAGAATCCAAATAAATTTTTAAAATTCACCAACTTCTATCAAATCGGCTGGGTTTACATATTCATCTACTTCTACACTCGAATGTTTCACGAATGCTTCCATCGGAAGATGAGATTCCTGGAACAGAGAGTAAACAGGGACGAGCACGTTCGTGATACGAAATTGCATGTTCCGTTCGAAGGAATGCTAAGAATGAAAGGGTGACAAAACGCAAACAAAAAAAAAGTCAAATTCAAGAGGCAGTGAAAGAAATATATCCTTGATTATGCGACATTAGAAGTTCAAATTATAAACAAGCGCTATTCCCGATAAAAAAAAACACTTCGTAAAATATCCGCTTGGAACATAATTCACTTATCTTAAATATCTTATCAAAGTATCATTTGATATACTCGTTGAACTAGAAAAATCAAAGTTACGAAACAGCTTATAGTTCCGGTTTATTTTGATCTAAAATTAAACTATCTGGTTTCAACATAAAAAACTAACATTTTTACGCAAATGAAAACAAATTTTCGATTAATTTTTCATCTTTAAGATACAAAGCTTCCCGGCAACAATTCTTTAAAATTAAATGCAAATTTTCTTACATTAATTCTACCCGCTTCCTTTCTCTGTTACTCCACTTTTTCCCACATGGTTATCTTAGCGCAATGTTAAAGAATAAAATCCAAAATTAAAATACTTTTTGACAATGACGATACCATGATGAAATAACCGCATGGCCGCCGAAAAGTATCAATTCCCTTCACGTTTGCTCCAGCTCTTGTCGTACATTCTTTCGAAAAATCGGGACTTATTTTAAACGCCGTGGCGGGAGAAACTTAAAAATCGGGACTGCTCCGCCAAATGTGGGACGTCTAATCACCATATACATAAGTCCCAGCATTATGCTTTTGGATCTATTCAAAAACACTATTATAGCCTCGCCACTTGATTTTTTTAAAAAAAGGACTTAAAAAAATTCATCTTTTTTTTTTTTAGCCCCAGTCTCCCTCTTGAGAATCGATTTCCGCAAAACCCGTTTTTAGCGGATTTCTATTCAACAAAAGAAACGAGCATGTCAAATTTAAAGTCAATTCTTCAAATAGTTCCGGAAATCTTACGAACGAGTGAATGAGTCGTTTTTCTGTTATATTTTTGAAAGACAAATAAATGTGTTTCAACATCACCAATTTATGTGAATATTGGAACTATATCTTCTCTGAAAATGTGTTCTAAATATAGAAAATGCTCGTCGAATATGACGAAGGTAGTCTTTAAACAAAGAATCGAGCATTTACCTTGCCAAATGTGTTGCATCTCTCTCACAAAGCACTAGAACCCATTTCTTCTTTACAATATTCGTCTCAAAATTATAACTCGTCCTTCTACCATTTTCGTTACACAAGGGTTATATAACCAAGAGAGATCATTCTCATAAATTTAAATTGAAGGAAATAAATATTTGAAAAATTTGTTCTTCCATATTCACTGCCGTAATTGCTGCTATTTAAGAAAAACAAACCTAAAGTGCATCGGTACTTGGGGGGGGGGGGGGGCGGCGAATACAATTAGACCAGAATAAATAAAATGGAAATAATTTAATGTTTCTTGGGCGGCCCAGAATCATTTCTTAAAAGGACCGCTACCGGTCCGGTCCGCGGCTCGGGGACTACTGGATTAAAGGAACATTTTACAATAATTCAAACACTTGCAACTGTACAAAACATATTCGCGATTAAACACGATAGATCTATTTATTCATATACATAATTATTTCAGCAGTTTCATAGCACACGTATTTGTGATTTCGTTGTATCAATGATACGGGGGCCCCAAGCTACAGGGGCCCCAACAGGTGTTACTACATACCCAATAACGGGGCTCTCGTATCTAAAAAAGGGCCCCGAAGGAATTTCGATACAGGGCCCATTCATAACTAGCTACGCCAGTGATTTTCGCTCGATTTTTGTTTTCCCCTCAAAAACTGTAAAGGAGGCATTTGAGGGGAAAATTATAAAAATAGAAAAACGCCAAGCCCGTATAGTTGTACTTAAACACTAAACATTCGCGCTGAAACTAACCATAAATGCAAAACAATTTTCGATAACATTATGCCTGCATGTAAAAAGTACGTTTTAAAACCTAAAGTTCTGCTGAGTGTGTGCAGTATTAATTCCAACAATTATGGAAACATCAAAGTGAAAGTCAGAAATACGCCTCATAATTCTGAACTATAATCAGAAGACGAGACCTAAGCTAACACCCCACTCTCCACAACAAAATGCGCACTTTGAGCCCTCTATGGATTTTAAGTGTATCAGCCCCGTTAATCCCTTAACGTGCGCGACCGAGTTAATTCAATCGCGCTAAACTGTACACAAACGAGGAAATTCGACCGCAGTCTTATTTGGTGCAGCCGTAATTGTCTCACTTAAATGCAAGCGATCACCATCTGCAAACTAGAGATAATACGATCCGGTAAAAAAAAACAGTACTCTTGAATTGCAGCCGAGGATATCAATTTGCCATAGTTGTAGCTTAGCTATTCAAGCCATTAAAAATATATTTGCCATAGTTGTTGTAGCTTAGCTATTCAAGCCATTAAAAATATGACGGAGAGGTCTGGTCAGTCTCGCACCTATGACACTCTGGAAAAACTTTCCGGCCCTGTTGATCAGTACGAGATTTGATATGGCCACTAAAAAAGCGTGATACAGCCGTCTGCTTATTCCTAGGAAAATTAAGTTGATGACATCAACGAGATTTTTTTCCCCAAATACCAAAGGTGCGCAGGGGGTATTCTCCAAAGTGCATTTAATTCTATTTTTTTAATGGAGGAGAGTTGGGCAAAAGTTAGACACAAGTGTTACCACGCAAGGTGTCAGCAGTGGCACACTTGGCCAAATTATCGGCTATCTCGTAACCATTCAATCCAATATGGGAGGGGACCCATTGAAAGTAGTGTCAAGAAGAAAGTCGAACCACAAGATCCAGAATGAGATGCCATAATAATTAGATTTTTAAATAAATAATCTAAACAATTAAATTACCAATACAAATATAAAAAAATACATAAAAATGATGTAATAATATTTAGCAGGAAGATAGAAAAAAAAACCTGGTATATCTCATTTATTTGAAAAAAAAACATAAGATAGTAAGAAATAGAAACCAAATAAGAATGTACTAACAACAGAAATCTAAGAAATTGAGTCACACACAACAATCCCAAATAGTTTGATTTCATTTGTAGAATTTATATCGCAATGAGATGTCTATACATGAGCCGTTTTCTTCGAAAGTGGTGCAAGTCCATTTTGGACAAAAAGTTAATTATTATAACATTGAATGCAATCTGCTATTAGCGTTTTATCTGTAAACAGTTAGTCCCCCAAAAATGCTTCAAAATTTTCATCATTTCATCAAAATCAATTTACGCGTAGTTAATGAAATTACGTATCTAATTACTCAGAAAGTGATAAATATCTCCATATGATATTAAATGGACTTACACCACTTTCAAAGAAAATGGCTCATATAACGAATCTCATTATTTCGAATCGCCATCTGTGCTCTAATACGAAATCTTCAAACCACACAAAACCTATACGGATCCGATTATTTCACGTTTTTTGAGATCAAGTCATGCCGCAGTAGTCTAGTGGTTACGGTCAGGGACTTGAGGCCGGTGTGTCATGAGTTAGAACCCTAGTGTCATTGTCGAAGCTTAAAACCTCCCTTTAGCGGGGTGTGCAGGTACAGACAGGGTACTAACTCGGGTGTCATCCTCGTCACTCGACCATGATTCCAAATTACGAGGTCCGTCGCCAATAGCCCTCGTGTAACTGAACAGTGAGACGTTAATAAACATTCACTCGAGATTAAATCTATACCTTTACTAAAAAAGTTAGTAGTATTTAAGAGGCTAAATCGTGCCACTAAGTTTTCAAAACCCCAAAAGAAAGACAAGAACTCGGAAAATGAACATTAATATTGTTCCATTTAATTCTACTATGTTGCAGTTTAAAAAGAGGATTTTAAACTGCAAAGATTAATGAAAGTGAGTTCATGATCAACACTCCAAGCTCCTCAGAGAATAGAATAAATTAAACGACATATTTAATGCATTAGTTTGTGTAAAGGTTTTAAAACTGAAGTTTATCACCCCATTCCCAACCCAAAATTATATTTACTATTTAAAAATGCATCTTCTTGACAAGCGCAAAGTTTTGTTTGTCTGTTTTTGTCAAATAGTTATTTAAGATCATTGCTCTGTTCATATGCAACGTACAAAAAAGTGGGCGACTAATCTTACAAATAAGCGAAGCTGCGGTTGACTGGATTTTCAAGATTATAACAGACATTAAAAAAAAAAAAACTTAAGAAACCAAGTTCAGAAAAGCCCACCAACCGAAAAACTAACAAATCAAACTTATTTATCACTTCGAACAAAAAATTTTTTCAATTCAACCAAAAGTATCAAAACGCTTACTAAAAATTTCACAAAAGTGCAAGATAAATGCGTGATATCGCACATAAATTTAAGAGTTTACGTAAACTCCACCTTTCAAATTAAAAGGGGGGGAGAGGATTATCACCATCAGTCAGAACTTTTTCAAACGTCAAGTACATTCAATGAAAACTGAAACCAGGAAAAAGATAAAGGAGAAAAAAAAAGTCTGCCCTCTCGCTCATTTGTTTTCACTGCACGCACAATCGTGCCATTTTCGAAAAAAAAGAGTAAAGCGCTCAGGTAAGATCTTCATCGTGAGTTGAAGAGAAAGTACGAAAAAAAAAATGTCGATAAAAGAATGGGCAAGAATACAAGACTGTGGAGAAACCGAGTGTTCCACACGCTTGGCCTTGACACCCAGTTGCTCGTTGATTTAAAACCACTGAGAGTAAATATACTCCATTAAAAATAAAAAAATGGCATCCACACGGTTTAGGACGCCGCGAAGGAATGGAAAGAAGTATGGACTGCGAAAAACGCTTCAACAGCTGTTTTCTGTGGACACGGAACTTAAGCTGGTATTTATTTGCTTGTTTCTGGATCAAGACGAGGTATAAGACGTAGGCGTCTCGCTTTCGCGAACTGGATATACATTAATATATCAAAAGAAAGAAAACTATACTTCCGAAACATTCCACCCATGTATCTGTTCGGTTTGCATTCACAAATGCATGGGTGAACAGAAACTGGTATTTGTTTCTAGTTAATAATACGTCTTGGAGCTCTTCTTACGACACTACCAACGGCTTCTTAGTTTTAATGTGGTTGAAATGATTTTGTGCAGATGAAAAAATTAACATAAATTTTTCTATAAAATAGCATAAAGCAAGTTACCACAGTTAAATAAAAAAAAAAATGGGGAGTTGCGGCTATTACGAAATTAAGACTCTAGTTTCCATGGTTTCAATAAAGTACACAACGGCACATTAACGAGACAGAAGTGCAGCATTGAGTAAACTTAATTCTGGAGTATAAAATATTTAATTATTACTCTCACTATTCCATACAAGTAACATACAACAGACGTGAGTTAAGAATCTTTATACCAAAAAGTGGGCGATTATTACAAAAAGTGAGCGACAGGGCAGAAATTACTTACAAAAATTTCAGATGTTTACTATGAAAATATTAATAATTTCAAATTAGTCTTAATTTATTTGCGACAAGTTTAGTTACAGTCTATTTTTAAACGAAACCACCAACTTTCGAGCAAAGCCTTTATCTTTGCACGAATTATATATTGTAATAATCGTACTAAAAATTAAAAGTGACGAAATGCTTTATGATATAGATATGTTAAACAACATTTAATATACACATAATGCGACTTTCGAATAGAAAAAGGTTCTTCATATACGACAAAGATCACCCACGCCTATTAACAGTAGCGATTTGTTAGAACCAATGAACTAAGTTTAGTGGGACTTAGAAAAATATAAATAACAATTAAAAAAACTATTCAAAAAACTAATTACAAATGGATGTATCTAAAATATATATATGTCACAGGGAAATGACGAAATTAGGAATTTCATCAAATCCTTAAGGGATATGATCAATAAACGGGAGTTAAAATAACGTCTCTTCAAGGTCATTTTCCTGATGAAAGTAAGTGATTTTATCAAATCCCTGAACTGTTTCAGTGAAATGATGAACTAGTCAGAATTTGCATGGGGGGAGACACCTGGGGGGTTGTCCTTGTACTTCCTAACCATACAGGTAGTACTATCTATCCCCTCTAAATATCAACCCCATATCTTTAAAAAGAAATGGCATCATAGGATTAACATAGGGATTGATATTTTACTGTGCAAGTAACCGAGAGGAAAGATGTTACACATCAAAAAATACCAGCCTAATTTTCTAATTATTTGTTAATTAGTTTCGAATAAATAATTTGCATTTCATGAACTATTGCTATATTACTTCTACGTTTAATAAAGCACCATATTTGTTAAATAAACACTTTTAAACTCTTGACAATATTATTTCATCATTTCACTGAAACAGATCAGGGATTGGTTCAAATCCCTTACTTTTGTAAGGGGAATGACCTTGAAGAGACGTTATTTTAACATCTCCCGTCAATAGATCCTCTCCCTTAGGGATTTGATGAAATTCCTAATTTCATCACTCTCCTGCGACATATACAACTTCCCAGTCAATTAAAATGTATTTCAATCGTGCTTATAAAACCTGTCAATTAGTTAAAATAAAAGAAAATTGTTAATTCAAATCAGAACACATAAAAATTCAAAATCACAGTAAGAATACATGAATTTCTCTTGAAATTTGTACAATAGGATAAAATAAATTTAAAATATGTTTCAACATTTCGTGCTATTTTTTTAATTTTTAATATTATAATTCATCGAATACAAAAACATAATTTTAGTTAAAACAATTTTTGTGTTAAGACATTTTGGTGTAAATCTGATGATACAGAAATAACCTCATAATCTACCATAAAATAAAAAATTTAAAAAAATTGTAATGCGTGTACACGTTGACGTACATAGAAGTTTCTTAATGTAATAATAAATATAAATGCAAGTGAAACACCCAAAACGTATATATAAAATCGAATTCCATATTGTAAAATTTAAATCCCCTGCAATAGCAATTTATATAAATCGTAATTATTTCTCACGTTTCACAAAAATTAAGTTATTTTTAAGATTCAAAAAATTTGAAAAAAAGAAAAGAATTTTTAGATGAATAATTGGTAAAATAAACACAATACAAGAATTGCAATTTTCTCACAGAACGTTATTTGAATGATTTGTATATAGCCAATTTATTATATAGTAACTCTTAATTTGTAAGAAAAAAAATAATTTTTTTTAATGTCTAGATATTCGTAATGAAATTAAATTTTTAATTCTGTTCAAAGAGAAATATTATTATATTTTTTATTAACGACACACTAGAACAACACGACGTACTTCGTAATTTTGGAAGCTCAGGTATGACTATGTATAAACTCTCTTCACACTACCTGAATTTCCACACATAACATGAGAACAATTAAGGTTCAATTTTATTGTCGTGCATCAGCCCCCTATTAAATGTTACATTGTACCCTTATCCTTACCAAACAAAATAGAGATCCTAATTTTGAAAAATGCCTTGCAATTTTCTCCCTTATTTCCAATTTTTATTTCGTTTGGTAATCACATATAAAGGAAATTTCAGAAAAAATTGTTGAATATTTAAGCAGCACTATTTAATTCCAAGCAATTAATAGAACATTGGAAATTTTAAAAAGATGATAGTCATGTTAAACATTTAGTAAGTAGAAAAGCGCCCAACCATTTACTTTTAAAAATTTTCATGTTTTTGTTACAAATATCTGAAGAGTTAAAAATTTCTGCAAATTTTCAGTTAAAAGACTATTTGACATTAAGTAGTAATGATTAATAATAGTGTTAAGTCAGCTATACTGAAATGTATCAGTAGCGATGAATGCAGGCAATTTCTTTTTAATTTAACAGTACTGATTACACACACAATTTGTAAAACTAATTAAAATTTACCTCTCCCCCTCAAAAAATATTCGAAGGAAATTTGACAAGAATAACGATCAGCATCTTTTGCAATAAGTGCATGCAATTCCAAATAGTATTTCGGTACGTTTTGTTTTTAGATATAAATAAATAAAAACCGCAACAGGATGAGAGATTCAGGTTGCATATAAAAAAAAAACATTTATATACAACTGAAGCAGCAACAGCAGACTACTCATCTAAACTTTATCATCAGCCAACTTCCTTTAAGCAGCGGATGTCTGTTTCAAATAGTTTTGAAAATTTAGAACTCTTAAATTAATGATAATTAGCATTATTAACACAAATTATAACAGCAGCAAAGAGAATTATGTAAAAAAAAATACTTAAAATTCAAAAGTAATTCCAACTCTTATCACATTTGTGAAAGAAAGAACTTTCTAAAGAGCCTATAAAAAAAAGTGAACAAAATTAAGTCACTTGACTGATTGAAAGCACTCTTAAATTGGAATAATCACATGACATTTAAATCCGTTACCTTTTTAGCAGCATTACGAAAAATGCCAAATATATTTTATATATATAGTATTAAAAAATTTCCCAAAAATAATGACACATATCTTTTTCTCAAATTGGTATTTATGTTACCGATTTCGTGCAAAAATCAGTTAATCTACAGATTAGCTAGATAATCAGCACATTAATTAGGGTGATACGTTAAAGTACGGAATATTAAGATATCCAAAGAATCACGTTAATACAATCGAAAAATCCATTCATTAGTTAATCGAATCAATCAATCAATCGAAAAGCTATAATACAAAGAATCAAACAGTTTCACATATTACAATTAAGGAAACGCGAATTCGCCCGTGCGCGCGAAACGTATAATAAAATTATGTTAGGCTTCGCTTATTAGGATTCATCCATCAATGGCGTAAGGCAGGGATGTCGAACCAATGGCACATGATACAATATTTTTGGCACGCCACTGATCAAAATTGGTTTACGTTTTCAGCGAGATTTTCTAAGTACAAAGAATTATCGGAAGCACTAAGTTTATCATGTACCCTGATGGGACTTCATTTGATTAACTGAACTTGTCCCAATTCGATTGGTTGAAAATTGAAGAATTTGCAATGCTACTGTATGTGTGTGCGATTGATTTCCAGTCTAGTTTCAATATAGATTCAAAAATTTATTGTAACAAGGAAAAAGTTGGAATTGATAGGAACAGAAAGATTAACAAGCAGGATAAGTAAAAAAATGACAGTAACGAACTTTTTGAAACATGGAATTAGATTCCAGACATATTTAACTATTTGAAGAAGCTAGCCCGTGCTATTTTAACCATATTTTCATGTACCTATGCCTGCGAGTTATTATTTTCAGAGATAAATAACATTCAAGACTCGCTTAGAAACCATTTGGCAGAGGACTCCAATTCAGCAGGCATTCTGCTAAAAGTAACATCTTACAATCCTAATTTAAGTTATTTGTCATCTAATCTGCAACAATAGAAGTCATACTAATGTTACTTTATACATAATTTGAATGACACGTTTAACTAAAACATTTACTACTTTTAGTGGGAAATGTACTTTTTCGTAGTAAATAAAGAGTATCGAGTTGTTAGACTTTAGTTTTATTATTTTCCCAATAATCACAAGTCAAAATTATTTGACTGCACGTCTACACCTCATTTAATATTTCTTTAAGTAAAAAATGGCACGTTGATCCATAAAAGTTCGCCAGTCCTGGCGCAAGGTCTCAGTTGGCCATGCAATTTAGCGAACTGTAACTTCTTTTATCATGGTGTCAATTGCTATATCAGTTTTGAAACTTTTAATATGTTTTCAGAAGATACAGAAAACTTATTCCGCACTTAAGCGGAGCAAATCAGTTAATCTGCACATTAACGGCTTTCGAGCTTTAAAGGTAACATTAACATTTTCTCTGAATTTTATTTCCGAATCAGTAACGAAAATTAAAAACAAAAATACACCCTTCAGCATTACAAGAGGAGGAATTACCGGCGGAACGCTCAATGACCGAGTGCAGAAAATGGCTAGAATACAATTACATGAATGAATTTTGCTTCATAGCTTAAAATAAAACTTTAAACAGAGGCTTTGTATTCTCAACAATTCGATTCATTTATTTCAATAACCTAATGATTCAGGGACTAATCTGAAAATAGTATTATTAAAATATTTCTTATAAGATACGAGTTTGAAGAACGAGCTCAAAAAGCTTCAATACCAACACCCCACCTTTCTTCCAGCATCAAATGACTGCAATACACAGCATAAAATTTATCTGGTACCCACAGAAACCACTTTAGAAGTCTCCGCCAAGTTATAATAACTTTTCCACTAAATCAAAAGTATGTTTCAGTAATTTTAACAAAGCTTAAAAATTAAACTGGAAGTTTATAATTGCTCAAACTAAATAATTTGAAAGCCAAAACACAAGCTGACCGTCACAGTTTTAGATACTAATGCTTGAAAAAATTGGGGAAACAGGATAGTTCATAATTGCCACAAAAGCATCGCAAGAAATTGATTAAGTAACATAATTGATATTAATAAACTCCAATGAATAATTCGTTCACAAAGACTTAGCATGTTTTGATTAAAAAATATGAAGTCGGGAAAATTGTACAATAAAGGGAAAATGGGTGATTTGACGAGCAAATGATTCAAAGTAATTCATTTCTTTGAACTAAAATGCAGAAATTTCTTATCAATTATTTATCAAAGTTAGAACAGAACAATGAGATAGATAATTAAAATAAAGGAAGAGACAAAACGCTAATATAATCTGAAAAATACTTTTTAAAAATGAAAATATTGATAAACAAGGCGATTACTTGAGCTGACATAATATTTTTCAAATTTCTGCATAAATCTAGAAGAATTCCAAATTTCTTTTGATTTTATTTGAGAGTCAATCTCACAATAATTCTTTCATTATACAATTCCCTGAATCTCCGATAACCATTGTTAATCACTTCACACAGATGCATACACATTCCCTATAATTATTACTGAAAAAATAAAATTTCTTCCGAAAAAACCGCGAACTGTGTTAAATCAAATTCTCTCTTTAACACTTGCATATTGAAAAAACTTGGTTACAATCTGAAAAAAAAGGCATGAGTTTAAAAAAACGAATATTATAAAATTTATTATAAAATTTAAAAAAAAAAAAAACAGATATTCAATCATAACGCCATATGCGACATTTATTAGGAACAAATACAGTCGCACAATAAGCTCCGATTATAAATGAATTGTCCTAGCTTACTTTTCCATTTTTAATCCAAGAAATAATTCAGATCAATATCAAATTTGATTTATCAGTAGTAAGCAACTAATGGATCAATCTGATCAAAAATAAAACGTATTATCAAAACTTATCAATCCAGAAAAAGATTTAAAATTTGTTAAAAACATTCGTATTAAAGTATTCATCTTAAAGTATTTTTCAACTTCTGGCATAAACGAATAAATATTAAACGCTGATAAATTATTTCGCTCATATAGCTCAGATGTAGCCTATATTTGATCAATAAAATTTAAAAATTTCCCGAATTAATGTAACAGTACAAACATTCGAAAACATTTACTATATATTGATATATGATTTCATATATGTATTATTTTATTCTAGAGAATTTTTAATTTTTATTAAATAAAATACCAGTGGGGGGGAGTTGCATATTCAAATTGTGCCAAACGATAACGTAACTCGATTGAGAATGCATCGGAAAAATAATGCTGGAAGCATAATCGCACTTTAAAAAACTGGACAATCGGGAATGGTTGTTTCTACGTCAAATTTGACAAGCCCTTTAAGTACTCGTAATTCATTATGACTTCATGTACTCTACAACTACAGTAGGCGGAGTCAATTAACACAAAAAACTAAGAAAAGAAACATTCCGAAAGAATATTAATTTCGCGTAACGCCTCGATAGATTTTCCGAAGCGTTATGCATTGAAAATTATTCGCAACGGAATCTATTAAATGTTATTTCAATTATGCAAAAATATATACTGTCTCATTTTCGGAAAGAAAATCAAAACTGTGCCTAAGAATTAAATGCTTAAAACTTGCTTTTAAAGTGCCAAATGAGAGAAAAAAATGCAGAACTTTCATTCTTTTTAAATCACAGATTTTTAGAAATAAAGTAAAACCAGAATTTTAATTAAATTGAAAAATTTAGCAATTTTCACCTTATCTCATTTTAAACAGATTTCCCATGACTGGTAATAATTCATTCAAGAAACAAAATATGCCACTTATTACGAATCAAAGTTTTGCAAATTTATAATTTTTTTTTTTTTTTTTAAGAAAAACTTTTCTATTATTTTAATTATAAAGTACAATCTAATAACTTGAAATTTATTCCATGCATCTTCCATAGGTATATATATGTCAAAAATACGAATGTACCTTTAAATTTTGACAGTTCTAAAAATCATTCCATGATGTGTGTGTGCGTGTGTGCAAACTTTTTAAATCTTTGCTTTTGCTTCACAAGATTTCTGTTGTGAAAATAATTTCACTTTAAATTTGAAATACTCGTAGTGTTATATATAAAGAATATAAATTTCAAAAAATTATAAAACACACTATTTGTAAAAAAAAAAAACGTCACCAAACGTTATCATTATTGTTGTATTCGAAAATGCGCGAAAAATGTTTATATTAAAGGAAACATTATGGCATTTGGTGATGTCTTTTGATTTGACGAAATTATGTGATCGACGGTAAAATATGCAGGTATCCTTATTTTAAATAGTTGCGAAATCCTAACCCAAGACTTAATGGTACAAATATATGAACAAAACAATACTTCGCGCGCGCGTGAGGCAATACTGAAATTATTTTTGAATGTAATATAATGGCTCCTATCAGAAAAAGTCTGTATTCAAAAAAATGTAAAAGCTACTACTAAATACCAAGATCTTGGAGAAAACATACTCAACGAGAAAGAACTGTATATGATTAAGTCGTGACACTTGAGCAGTACTGAAGCGCAATTTATTACCAAAAAAAAATAAAAATTGCCCAAATTAATATGCATGTTTTCTGGTGAAAATTATAGGATTGGAAGTCTGATCATGCGAAAGACAGATGATTAAGAAATGCTAACAACGAAATTTGAATACAATTAAATTCACGAATATGAATGATATCAGCTTTAAAAAACAACAGTAGAGTGAATTAAAAATATTTGAAATTTACGCAGTTCAAAAACAATTGTTATTCTAAACCAAAAAAGAACAATAGTTTTGAAATGAAATCCTGAGTTTCAACCATTTGACTACCTAATTAAAAACATATTACCTTTCAAACACAGTGTTTAAGAGTATCTTATTTTCAAATATTAAAGAACCCAAATTTGTTTTCATATGTTTAGTTTATCAATAACCATAGAGCCTTTTTGAGAATTAGCTAGAAAAGAATTGACACAGATCACAATAAGAGTTCTAGCCATGAATTCAATTGAAGTTAGGATTCATTTTACATCTAAAAGGGGGAGGGGAATGTATGTTTTGTGGTAGGATTCAAATAACTAATTCGTTGCCCCATTGACGGTTTTAAGAATTAAAAATGAAAAACAGCACTGGAGATAGCATCTTAATTATAAGACAAACCATTTTAGTAAATGGTTTGCTGAACCGCTGCGCGAAGCTTCTAAGCCCCATCATTGAGTAGATCTCGGAATGATTTATTTAAAAAAAAAAAACAGAATAAAACGTTTTTTTTTTTTTTTAAATTAAAACACATAAATATATTTCATCTATTGACTTACAAACAGTTAACAGATATCACAAAATTACACAAGACATTTTAGATCCAAGAGGCACATATGCCAACAAAACTCCTAAGAAAGAATTTTACCAACAACTCGTAATAAATCTTAGATTATAAAGATAACATGCGTTTGCTCTAAAAGAAGGTTTTATTGATTTGATTGCCAACGCTCCACTAATGCAACGCGAAAGACTATTGGCGATGACCCCCCGTAATATTGGACCTCGATCAAGTGACGAGAATAACACCGGAGCTGGCACTTCAAACTTCCCCTCCAATATGAGGACGAGTTTTGACAAATTTAATTAGGACTAGCCCCTCGATGTGACGGATTTTCAATTGCTTCGGAACTAGAATACATGACTCGACAACAATGGGGTAGCTAGCTCTGAGGGGGCCCTGTATCAAAATTCCTTCGGGGTCTTTTTTTTTAGATACGAGAGCCCTTTTAGTGGTACTGTAGTTATACACGTTCGGGCCCCTGTAGCTTGGAGGCCCCGTATCATTGATACGGCGGTAGCTACGCCCCTGCTCGACAACGTCGGCTACGAGGTCGCGATCATCACTACTCGGTTTCTCTGCAGGCTCAATCCCAAGTATAAAATCGCAACTTCTTAAGAATTCCCCAAGTAGACCGTAATGACAGCAGAAAAAGTGTTAAAATAAACAATTTAAAACTCAGTAGCAAGGTAACAGAATATGCTATTGATCATCTGGGTATCAGTCATCGTAACATCTACATTAAAATTAAGAAGAAATGCATAAAAAAATATTTTAAAAAAGTGTTACCTTTCAAAGTAGGTTTTAATAGGTTTGTATTACCACACACACGCAGTCCTATTAAAATGGAACAACACCCTAATAGGTTTTAAGCTTATAATCTCTAATACTTGTGTATGATAAAAGGCAATTATGATGACAAGCATATTTGAGGTATTTTTTTAATAAAATTTGATTATATTGTGTATAAAAGAATTTTTTTGGTAACTAAATTAGCTTTAATATCATGTTCAAGATAGATATTACAGTAAAAATACATTAAAAGAAATGGTTCATTTGTTTTTACAGAAAATAAAAAACATATTCAAAATTTGGTAAAAGAATGCAATTTTTTTAAATTGAGGGATTAAATTAACTGTGCATAATGTTTTTAAAAATTTATGAAACTTTGATAAATAAAAAATTTTTAAATGAAAGTATGTTTGAATTTGATTTTAAATTCAGCTCAACAAAATAATCCACTTATATTAAATATATATCCAAGAGACACATAATGCGAAAAGAATTAATTTCAAGCAAGGCTCCATTTCCAATTATTTTTAAATGTTTTTAAAGGAGTCAACTGACTTACTGTCACTCTTGTGCAAGTTATACAATGTTATTAGTGATAGGTACTGTAATTTTAGGAACCACAATCACATAAGGACAATACCTGAGCATTTAACTTGTTTTTAATTTCCATTTTTAAGAACAATTAAATTTATTGCAAGAGTTTATATATGTTTTTTTGTTATTACAGTTCTGCCTCAACAATAAGAAACATGCAAAACAATTTCCCCTTACACAATTCAAATACATATTTTCAATATTAAAACTTACTAATTTGAAAGTTAGCCCAGTGGTTAGTGCATCGCGTTTCCACACCACAGGTCCGAGAGGTTCAATCCCCGGGCTGGGAAAAAGGTTGATCCCTTTCATTTCATCAATGGGTCGATAAAATGAGTACCAAGCTCGCTTGGAAACTTAACACTGGGGGTTTTCGCGTCAGACAGACCACCTGATTGGAACATCTGCTCATGCACCTCAGGGCCCAAGGTCGCATATACTGAGTTGGGCACAGTAGGCCTTGTCCCTCATGGGATGTCGTGTCAATGAGTTAAGTTAATTTGAAAGTTATATGGAATATTAAGGAATTTCATAATTATGAGCCATTGTCAAAAAAATCTGAACTAATACTTCATTCTATGAGCTCCACAGTGCAATTTGATTCAAAAACAGATTTGGCATACTTCAATCTTCATTGCCTGCCTTGAAGACTTCAGTAAAAAATTTTGAACTTGTAGTTATATTTCTATAGGAAGATAATAGTTAATTTCCATTTCTACCATCAAGATATCACTCAACTAATTATTGTTAAAGAGTTTTCACTTAATAGCATAAGAATAGTAAGCAAAAAACCTTTTCCCACCCTTTACTATTTTTTTCCCTAGCCTTTTGTGTACTACTCACAAATGAAATTACACACTTGCATAATATTTTTAAAAAATTTGTAGAAAGAAATTACGAGTAAATGTAAAAAGCATACTACAGACAAATTTAACCATGTATCAATACTGCTGAGTAACTAAAAAGCATTCCATACAATATAAAAATTGTAAAAATGCATTAATGTTAAACAACTTATGCTTTCATAGCACAAAGATATACAAAACTCCAGAAATAACAGTGGCATAACGTACACCACCCCCATAGACCCTGTATTGTGGCAGAGGCAAAATTCTAGGGGGCCCAAAGCATGACGACACCAAGTATCTATAGTTTTGCAATCCTTTGCAAGATCCGTATTGGAACCCAAAACCTGACTTTGTAGGAGGGGGCTAATATTCTCCATTATGCCACTGAAGAGCAATACAACTTAATTTTCACACAAATACAAAATTTTAATATTTTAAGCATAAATTCATTTAGTAATCAAGCAAACTGTGATGGTGATATTTTAAACATTTTACTCGTTATCAGATAAATTTGCATGTATTTTACCTAAGCTACAACTTAAATAAAACATCTTCAATAATATATGCTTTTTAGTCATTTGAGCAAAATAATCAACTGAAAGTAAGAATATACTCACAAATATTTCAATGTATTGTGATAAATGTAATGTAACAATGCAAAATGAATATTAAATAATTAATACAGTAGAGTTAGACAATTACAATAAGTTTCCCATAAACAAAGCAAAAATCACATTTACAACATTTTTTTTGTTTCAATGGGAATGGCAGAAACTATCCAAGTTGGATATAAGTTCATTCCAGACACACTGATGTTCAATATCATGGTTTACAGATAACTTTAAACTCCTTTTCAAAAATCAGGTTAAGATGGATAGCTTTGCCATAAATAATTTTTCCTTTAGCTCAAAATGGCCGATACTAAATCTTTTAATAGAATAAAAAAAAAAATTAATAGTGGAATTTTTTATGCTAAGAGAATATACCAATTAAATATGAATAAAAAGAGAACAATTTAAATATTTTTACAGAATCATTTTAAAAAATACTGTGAAGAAACATATTTTCCGATAGCCTTTGGGGATCTACAGTATCCATTATAAATTTCTACACATGTTCTTTTTTATTGTTTGAGTAATAGTCATTGACAAAAGAAAGAGATTTAAATGTTTCTTTTATAATGAAGCAAAAAATATTTCATAAAAATAAAGAAAATGCTTTAGGTTTATTTCTCACAGAACAAAATAGAGTTTTATTCTCTTAACATACAGGTATAATTTAAGAACCGCATTTTTATAAGGTCTGTAAAGAATCTTACATCCTTAATAATGACAATATATTACAGATATTTATGCAGATCTGAAGCATTATCAGATTAAAATGCTTTTCAGTCAATAAAATAACTTAAATCCTCTATTTTATTAAAAAACAATATTGTTCTTAGTTAACGTATAATCATTAAGTTCCATATAAAACTACTGTTTCTAATTAGAATTACTTATTACAACCGATTAATTATAACACACAAAAAAGTGTTCTAAAATGTACAATTTTCAGAAATTTTTGGAATTAAAAAGGATGAAAAAGATTTCAGATTAAAAATTTCAGGTTGAATGAACCAAAAGCTATTGATTTTATGTAGATTAGGAATAGATGGATGTGTTTCTTTTATTTAAATTATAAATAATTTAAATAAATGAAACATCCATAGGTTAATAGACTTGAAGGTAAAAATGTTTTTACAATATTATACAATTAAAATATATTTAGAAATTATTATACCAAATAGATAAAAAATTAATTTATTATAATATAATTTAATGCTAAATACAATCTTCATACATTAATTTTCCTGATAGAATTTTAATACAACACAAGAAAATTAAATTAGTCAGAAATCACTGAAATGTACTTGAAATTCAAATGCTTACAATAATGTTTTTTGCTGTTAACACATCAGGATATTTAAATTTTTAAAATGTTTTGGAAGAAAAAGATACTAAGACCATTTTTCTCCTGTACTCAACACCTAGATAGCTCATTTTTAAACCTTGTACAGTCGAAGATTGCAATGTATATTATTTTCAAAGTTTTACAGTAATAATTCTTTTTTAAATCTAGAAAATTTAACAAGAAATCAATTTCAAAATTCATTACATAAAAGCAGAATTGGATTACAGATAAATATTACAATTGACACCAATTTTCCTTAATTCTTTTTCTAAATACTTAAATTCAGACTTACAGCATATCAGGAATAAAATGAATTTAAATTTATAATTGTTTATTTTTTTTTGTGTGTGTGTCTATGTTAGTATAAGTGTACTTTTAAAATAAGTTTTAAAAAATTTAGCTTCATAAAACAGGGGGGGGGGGGTGGCAAACTGGTTTCTAGTTTGCTCATTAAAAAGCATTAACAGAAATTTCTGCAT
>BMAV01005086.1:319497-346922 GCA_019973955.1 Trichonephila inaurata madagascariensis
TCGTGCGAGTCAGAGAGAGAAGTTGTTAGAGCGAGTGTCCGTTCATATCAGTTCACTTCTCCTGCTCGCCAGTTGGTTCCAGTTAAGAGGAATTAGGTGGGTGCCAAGGCACGCCACATCTAAAGCCGGGAGTCCCAACACAGATCACTCGTCCCACAGGAAAGAGCTTTAAGAAAATGCGGTGCCGGACAGTCTCCCTTTTAAGTATATTTCTGTAACTTTTAGTTGCGGAAAAGCACAAAACTTTTCCTTTTAATTTGCACACGTGAGTTCGAGAGCCATAACAAGAAATACACTATGGCAAAGATTAGCCTAAGCAAAAATGATAAAAAGTATGTTCATATTCTATGACATGTTCAGGGGGGGGGGCGGAAAAAATATGGGAGAAAATGGCCTTGAAAGATAAAGTAACTTTTTCGAAGAAAATAGTGAATTATTTTACTTCGGAGTTATAGCGTAAGTCGAGATATTACTGTACTTAAAACTTAAAAGGAATACACATTTAAAAGTAAGACTTTTCGAGTAATATATTACTTATCGTGGAATATATTAGAAATGCAACTAAGCGATAGAATATATTCTGATCTGATTTTTATTTAAATCGCACTCTGAAACATCAGGAATCGTTCACATAACCTTAAATTAAAAGAGTGCCGATAAACTACGGTCACCCGGTTGAGTGAATGCGAGAGTGTTAATGTACGTCGCACTATAAAGCATTACGAGGGTTATCGGCAACAAACCTTGAGATATTGAACCATGATTAAGTGACTAGGACGACATCTAAGCTGGTACCTCCCCTCTCCAAAATTCCACATAATGCCAAAGGGAGGACAGTGGGTCTTCAGTGGCAACGACGGCTCATCAACAAATTCGTGAGCCTGATCTCTCGGCTACCTCGACCTTGGGATATGTTCCGGTAATAAGGTAGCAACGTTACATCTAAAATAGCTTTAAATATAATAGCTTAATGGAAATATAGAGTAATGTTCCAAAATAATACGAAATGCAAGAGGATAATAAAACAACAATGTTCCAAACGTAATATGATGCTTCAACCAGACGAGAGCTGATATCCTGGAACCTAATACTTAAAAGGAATAGTTTCGCCCCATCTTCTGCTTTTGCATATCTACTTTCATTAAATTGGTTCAGTACTCAAAGAGACAATCAGTCAATGGTGAAATGAATAGTAATGAATTTTAAATATATCATTAAGAATTATACAAAAAGAAACTAAATAAGTTTAGCTCAATAATTTATGTGATAACAGAATCTATCTGGCCAAATGTAATACATTAACAATTCCCTCAAATCAATGTATTGAATTTTTTTATTCATATGGTACTAGACCAGTTTTTTTTTTTATATGACCGTGTGTCGCTAGTGTCGTGCTTCAATAATGGAATTTTAACGATCCTTTTTCTTCTCTTACTATGATTAAATCGTTCTTCTTGTTATTCAAATGGAATAAAAAGAACTCTCAAAAGATTCTAAACGGAAAATAATTTCATTCGTTAGTTTTTCGTTCCTTAATTTCTTCGAACCACCTCAGACTTCTTTTTCTAAATAATCCCCCCCCCCCCCCTCCCAAAAAAAATTCTAAGTGACGTGGATGAATACCGAAAACATTAGCCACAGCTTATATCTATCAATTTGAGTTCACAGAACGACTTTCAGTTTTGAGCACAAATTTCCTAAAAAATTTCGATATGATTTTAAGTGACCCAGTTTTCAAACGTTAGTAAATGAATTTTAGTAAAAATAGGCCTGTGTAAAAAAAAAAAAAAAAAAAAAAAAAAGAAAAATTTTATTGGTGGAATAGAACAACAATCTCTAACATATTTATTGATCAATAAAGGCCCTTCCTTATTATTGTTCTAAATTTTTCATAATTAAAAGCACTCTACTTGTCTTCGAAGAGCTGCAAGATATTCAATAGCTTTGATTATTCCGGTACAAAGGATGCTGGCGCTAATTTACAAGCGAATGTTATATGAGTATGTGATTACTGGAGCTGAAAAAAGTGGCAGAAAATAATACAAAACTTCAGGGTAGAAGCATCTCACAGAGTAATGAAAATGTCGAATGCGCAGTTGGCCGGCACAGGATGAGTAGGATATATGGGAAGAATATTGTGGAATGGCAATGTCTTCGTCGTTATTTCTGCCAGTGAAATCCTGATGGAAATTTTTTTTTTCTTGTCTCAGAGGACGGGGGCGGCAGAGAATGCTCAGCAGCCACCAACAGAAGCACAGTAATTACACTGAGAAGCAGGGGCGTAGCTAACGCCGTATCATTGGTACGGTGTCCAAGTATAATTAGTTCCATTAATAGGGCTCCTATATCTAAAAAAGGGCCCGGAAAAATTTTTGATACAAGGTCCCCTCAAAGCTAGCTACGCCAGTGATGAGAAGGGCAAGTTAATACATACGTTGAATTTCAACCTACATCCACATAAATAAAGTGGTGGCAAAAAGTTCTGAACACACTTATTTTGCTTAATTTTTGCGCTTGATTTAATTTTTCGTTATGAAATTGACGCATTATCCTAACTATGATTATTGATTTTAATGTCCTTTTCATGCTTTCAAATCTGGTTTGTAGAATTTATGTATTAGTTTTATCGATAGTTTAAAAAAACTAAGGAAAGGTAGGCAATGGGGGTCACTGTGATAATGAGTGATTGTTTTTTCAACCTATGAAATGCTCCGTTTTCTAAACCAATTGAAGAGTAGTAGTGATAAAAAGTTGAAAGCAGAATGTGCAACATGTGTGTTCTAGTATATAGAAAACAGATGTGTATTGTAATTTGAAGTATGTGTGAGGAAAATATTAGAATTGTAGCGTTTATTTAGAATTATAGGAAATTTTTCATTTCTGCCTGATAATAAAAGTTCTAAAATAATTCTTTTGAAGGAACAATGCTATTTAATGCGTCAAATTGCTTTTGAAGTATTAAGTGGTGTTTCTGCAGTAGCAAGAACTTTTAAAAGATATTCTGAAACAAATTCTATTGCGTCAGGAAGTGATCAGAATGACCATATATATATATATATGAAGACAAGGTATTACACAGAATTTTACTTTCAAACAGAAAGCTTGATCATAGAATGTGAATTTGCATTCAAGAGCTGTGAGAGGAAGATTGCTGGAAATTGAATAACGAAGCTCTAAGCTTGCCTCGAATCATAACACACTTTCGACAAATGAGGCGATTAGCGTGTGGGCAAGAGATCCTTCATTATGGACTATTAAAGATTGAAAAAATGTTTTTAATGATGGAAGTTAGTTTTGTATTTTTGGTTACTAGAGTAAAGCTTATATAAGACGACGCATTCATGAATAATTAAGCCCTCAGTGTCTGAAGTCCGCAGTAAAGCACCTGACGAAAGTGATGAAATGAGGTTGCATGTCTTCTTGCACTGTTGGAATACTTCATATTGTGAGGGAAACAGTGTGAAAGCCAGGGGTTACATTGAAATACTACAAACTAAAATTGTTACGAACAGCGGAAGACCTTTTTGGGGATCAATATGGATTTTTCAGGATGATAATACTCCATGTCACCATGCAAAGGTAGTCTCCAGAAACAGTTCGAAGGATACTGTAAACAGGATGAATTGTAATACAGAGAACCTATGGCATAAAACTGATTATGTTATTTCAAAGAAAGAACTTAAAACAAACGTGAGTTATTTAAATTTTTAATATTTTCTTTCAACCATGTTGTCATGAAAGAACTTCTTGTGAAAAGAACTTTTTCAAACATGTAATATTCGAAATACATCTTAAATGGATCACAATTGCAAATTTTTGTGTTATTCCATTACGTATATAATGTTATTCTATAGATACTACACAATTTTGTGTTCAAGCAGCTGTTCTACAAAAAATACTTGCAGCATAAAAGATAAAAATTACAAATTTTAAATCAGCATGGAAAAATACATAAAAATCAGTAATAATAGTTAAGAAGTATAATTTCATAAAAAAAAGTTAAATAAAACATAAAAATTTCGAAAAAAGTGTGTTAAAACTTTTTGCCATCACTATAGGTTCACGGTGCACCAACTGTGGCAAAGACATGTGGCAAGTTAGGCCGAGGGTGCAGGTAAAACTAGGGCAACGTCCGCATGTGTGAGTAGATACATCTAGCGACAAGTGGTGACGATCTCGCAAGCCACTTCTAACACCATTTTATAGCATGTACAGAAAGCCCTTGATGTTTCCATATTGATCAAAACCATTATCTGTCAATTGGTTGTTATTGGCCTGCACTCATGTTATCCGTTAAGACAGTCATTGACTCCACAGCACAAACAACTTTATTTGCAATGATGCCAGTCTAGAGCAATGTAGACGACAAAATTAAAAAAGGTAGTGTTCTCAGACAAGTCCCGCTTCTATTTGGCCAAGGCCGTGGTAACCTAATGGTCAAGATCACAGATTTGTGCCTGGTGGGTCACGAGTTCGAGTCTAGACCCTCCGTGCTGAATTGGCCGATGCTCGTTAAATCTGTCGAGGCTCAAATGTCTCCCCGTTGGTGTGGAAATCAGGAGAGGGAGGAGGCAGCTCAGGTGTCATCCTCATCACTAACGGTTCAAAATTACGAGGTCCACCGCCAATAGCTCTCATGCAGCTTTATAGTGTGACACAAATTTTACTCTCACTCTGTTTGTTCAATGACAGTCGTCGTGTACGAGTATGGCAATGCCGGGGCTACTGGTGTAATCTAGCCGTATATGTGGAACGTCCCACATCGATCACGAAGAGAAAAAATTAAGGTAAAAACTTAGACCAGAAAATTTGTAATTCATAAAAAATATTAAAATAAAGTAGCCTTAAAAAACGAGAGGATATTCTACGTTATGTGGGGTTTCCCATCATTAATTCAGAACAAAATTCTCTTTAACTTAGAAAAAGTGAGCTACATACTAGATAAGAGAAATGCTTTCTAGAAATAATTTTTAACTTCAGTAAATGTCATACCTTTGGAAAAAAGATAGCAACATTATGGAATTAAGTAGTTTTCAATTTTTAAAAAGTTAATAGAGCTTGAAACAAATATGTTACATTTATCAGCATGTATTTTTTTCCAAGAACTTACATTTTAATTTGAGGATATTTAATACCATTTTAAAAATAATCCCATACAGAAACACTCATGGAATTTACAGGAACACTTTAAATAAAAGAAATTACAAAAGTTTATCAGTTGTTATTAAAAAGATTACTTTAAAAAAAGTAATTATAAAGAATTGCAGATTTCATACCAATTATAAGCATTATTAAATATGCCTACTGAACCTGTTAACACACAGTAGTCAGGGGCCATGGTAGTTAAACCATGAGTTACAATAATAAATGTTAATATAAATTTAAACATTGATACCAATTTTCTGCATGATTCCAGTTTGTCAAAATAAATAAAACAATCCTCCTACTTTCACACTAAAATTCTTTAAAGAAAATTGAGTTTATTGTATATCAATTAATCTTCTATGGATGATTATTTTTTTACAAGCATTTTATTTCTTAATTTCTTGCATGGCAGATTTTATTTGTTGTGCCCTAATCTGAGATCCCTACTGCTCAAAATAATTTAATCACTCAGTTGCTCTAAGGCCCTTAGAATGTGTAATTAAGAGTCTGGAACCTCTTTAACAATTTCTTTTTTTTTTATCAAACCTTTTTTTCTGGACATTCCTTTCTTACTATCAATGTTATTAAAAAACACAAGTTAATTTTCATTTTTTAACCATTTCTGCTTATTTGGTCCTCATTTGAATTTATTCCATAAGACTGAGTTTTTCCTTGATCATGTGTCTTTCTTTGTTCATGTTCACACATCATCAACATCATTTTTAACTCATACAGAAATAGAGGGAGGAGGGCACATGAGAGCGTACAGCTAATCTTAATGATTTTGTGATCCTTAAAATACCTTACAATAAATAAATAATTCAAACTGGAATATTTAATTTTAGAAGAAATGATGATTCATATATATATAAAACAGAAATAAATATTAATGTCTACTCTATAAACAAAAAGTTGTGGCATTATAGGAACAAAATATTAATTTCAATTTCATAAAGCGAAAAATAAGATTATAACATTACAATATCTAAGAGAACTATTACAAGGGAATGCTTATCAAGGAAGCCATTGTAAAACTGCATGTGTTACTGAATCGCATGTTAACAACACCAAATTGTACTCTAGTACAATTTATATTACGCAACCAGGAGCATAAAAAAAACCCTTTTGGTTTATAAATGTTTAGAATACATTTTGCCAAAAGTTATAAAGGTTGTTGCAAATTACCTAAATTTTGTGAAACACTTCTACAAAAATGATGTCCAGAACTAGTACCTTACTCTTGTAACTTCTACTGTCCAGAAAGGAATTGAGATTCAGCTGCAAGAGCTTCAATTATTCCTCACAATAGTTTCAAGTGCAATCAGGACTTCCATGTGTCTTTTCAAATAGCACATGACTTCAATTACTCGATTTGACGCCCCTTTAAGATACTAAAAATATTATTTTGAGGAATGTCTAATTCAAATTTAGGTGGTTAATAGCTTTATACATGCTACTTTGCTTATTTTTAATTAATTTTATTTCATTACAATGTATACTTAATTCAAATGGATAATATGGAAGCAAATTTAAAAATTACTTAAATTTCTGCAGAGCATTATCAAATATTAAATTCATAACAGTACATATAAATATTTCATAATTTAATTACTTATATTTTAATAAATATATGTAAAAGTAAAGTATACATTTGTAAAGAGCTGTGAGCTTATGTGTGGAATATACATTTGTGATATATTCAGAAAATAATTTCATTTGCTACGATTTTAATAAGCAAAATCACAATTATTTGTTACATAACATTAGTTTAAAATGTACAGAATAAGTTTCCATGTCTAAAAGTGTCAATTTCTTTTTGTATAACTTTTCTAAATATATGGGAAAAGCTTATATTTTTTTCTGGGACTTTTTCTTTTTAATAAAACCACAAATTAGAGCCAGATATAATAATAAAGAAAGCACTGACTAGAATGATAAATCTGATCTATTTTTACTATACTTACAGTATTCATTACAAGAAAAATGCATTGGAAAAAGACATTCTTAAACACTTCAAAGAAGAAAGACATAACTGCATATTGAAGGACCAGGAAACTTAGATATAAAGATAATATCCAATGCTAAAAATAGACTAATACATAAAACTACAAATTAACTAGTCATTGATATAAATAGATCAAATGTTAAGACAAGTATAGTAAACTTCAAATAAACAATTGCTGACAGTGGGTAAATATAATAATCACACATTCCAGGAAAAAAAGCCAGAAATATACTGATAAATTCAGTTATCTTTGCTATTAAGTAGTAATCAAATTACATTTAGAAAGACTGGTAGAAGTTGCTTCAGCTTTTTTTTGCAGAAATAACATTACATATATTTAAGAACAGAAAATTCAAGTTTCATATCACACATTTTCATAAACAAGTTTTATATCACACCACAACTTTAATTCAGTATGATATGTTTTTTTGCATTATTAAAAAAATTGGTAGGGATTTGAAATAATAATTGAACTAAAAAAGAAATGCTGCCAGAGCATAAATAATTTTTCCAATCATTTTTTAAATATTTTATTTGTATAGAAAACATGAAGTCAGAAACCTCAAAATGAATATCTCAAGATGATTATCGACTTACCATGCTAAAAAGTTTCCAATCAAGATGCATAATTAAGGTCAAGGTACAGGGGATACTAACATTTTATTACAGTAATTTCTCATTGAACTAATTTGTTATAAGGACATTGTGTGGTGATATTTAAATGAATCAAATCATAGACACAGTATTATAGCAATGGTCTCACAAATTAATAGATTTTTTTCAAAAAATCTTAGCAATAATATCCTCAGTTGATAACCATTCCTACTGTTCTCTTTAGATGAGATAGATGTTTCAATAGGAAAATTTTTCTTCATACCAGTTATGGCATAATATTTATATTACATACCAAACATTCAATCTCAAGCACTTTATTGAATTCAAATATAAATTTGCATTCAATTGCCTCGTGTGTAATTAATAATGAACACACCATAATTATGGCCAAGGCACATAACTAATAGTTGCCTTGAGATATCTATTTCAAGGAAACATGCAGTAGTTAGGTATAAAACACTTCAGTATTAATATAAGGCATATATTTATTTTCCCTTCACATTAAACATGCTATCACATTCTCATAAAGAAAAAGAAACTGCATTTTTCAATGTACATTTAACACATTAAAACAAATTTATAAACTAATTTTTAGAATGATAACACAAAAAACTATTAGTTTTCCTACAGGAGTGAGGAGGAAGAAAAAGTAAGGATTATTTTAACTTCAATTTCAATAGTGATTTTCATCAACTTGAATGAAAAAGATCAATAATAAAAAGAAAAAGTTAGATTTTAATACAAAGATTAATTTAGAAAAAAGAATTATGAATTATAAAAAGCATCACGCTTTTTATAAAATACTCATATTTTGAGGAAAAATACTATAAGCTATTTTCCCTCCTCCTCCAAAAGAATATCAAAATTCATCTTTATCATACATATTGATACAGTAAAGCAACATGTTATAATCAAATCTACTGGTAATAATTAAAAAGGCAATATTTCTTTTAAAATCAGAACTATTAAAAACAATTTTACAGTTTTAACCCAATACACTAAATGTATATATGATTGATTTTAAATAAATAATAATAATAATAAAGGCTTAATTTGGAGAACTGAAATCTGAGCCAAGAGCAATTTTTAAAAATATGAATATTCATTCATTATTAATTGAATACTCTTATTCACCAATTATTAATCAATACAAAATTTATTACTTTACAATCATCTTTGTATAAAATATATTACAACATATTACAGTTACACAGAGATAAACCAATAAATAATTTTAAACAGTATAATTTCTCCAGAAATAATAAGCAACTTTTTAAGATGCAATACAGAATGAAACAAAAGTAAAAAACAATGATAAAGGTCATTTTTCTGAATTTAGATAAAAAAATAGAATACATGTGTGTAACTTTCAACAGTTGGTTTTTAATTTTTATAAGCTTATTGTACATCACACTTTATATTATATAATTGGTAGTTGTTGGATTACAAGAGTCCCTGTTATCAAGGTTCTCAGCTCAAAACTCAGACCTCTATTTTAACTATTATAACACTAACAAAAAAATATGAAGAATATATAATTTTTTACAACACAATTCATAATTTAACATACAATATCGACACAATATCTAATAAAAAATGTTAAGAATACATAACTACATACACTATATTATACTACACTCAGAAACCAGAATTAAATTCTAAGATGACAGGCTTTATGATGTTTAAATGCTACAAAATAACAATTAAAAAAACATTCAAAAAAGTTCAAATCACATTCATTTTTAATCCATACCACATTATTGCATTTGAAATTTCATATTTACATTTAAATATATATTTAACAACTATATTTGCATAGATTCTTTAAATTCATAAAGAGTTACTTCTCACAAAGTCAGTATAAATTACAACCTTTTGAGGGTATGCCTAAAATGCAATGACAAAATTCGTTGTAATGTTTTTACAGGGTATATGTAATATATATGAAGTACTACTTTGGTTACATTGCAAATATAAAATAATTTATGATAAAATCAAAGGCATATAATTGTTAAAATAAATAAATCACAAAGACAGTAAGATATATAATGAAAAAAAATAAATCAATTTACAGAACTGTCACTCAAGGCAAGAGTATAACACTCTTGGGAATTAAATTAGGAAATGAATCGCTCAGAATTTTTTTAGACAGAGTGTTTTTGAATATACAAAAGGTCTGTGGGTCCCTGGAAAATTGAAAAAATTATTGCTATGTTAAAACCATGGTTAAGAGCTCTGTGCATAGGTTGCTTTACGAACTTCTTCTATTGCTCTGCACCACTTGAGAGAAAAGCCCTCAGGATCCTCCAAGTAGTATGTTCGATTGGGCTGTAAAGAATTTATACAAAATATTTACAGATTTTTAAGAGTAAAACAATAGTTCTTAAAACTGTGAAATAAAAACTTTAAAGGGATATATTTGAGGATTTTAAGCTATACCCCACTCATTGCACTGTTTTCCAGTAGTGGTTGATGACAAATGTTTGGTTGTTTGTTTCTGCCTGAGATTTTAAATATTCAGAATGATAGCTTGGAGCTATCAGATCTAATTTATCTTCTAGAAAAGTTAAGGTAAAACTTAAAAACTGTTAGATAGTTTGAAGGGAGAAAAATGAGAACATTTTTTTCTTCACTCTGTAATACATTAATTATCAAATAAGATTGTACTTCAAATATGCTCTCATCTTTTAGACACAATTTATTGGATTTTGTAAGCCTTTTCTTTTAATGTTAATTATTGCATACTTAAACAATTTGAATCATGTTCTACACATATAGAAACCCTAAAATTTTTATTAATTTGTATTTCCGAGTGATTAATTTACAAGTGCTCTTTTAATTTAATTGTTTTCAAAAAAGCATCAAGAAGCATTCATTGGCCCATGATATTAATTACAATAGATGAACACATGATTTGTAATAATATTTAATGTTTGTATTGCTTTTTAAAACACATAATTAACTTGATTTTTGAAAGTATCAACAGATGATGAATATGTATACTAGGCAGAATTTTAGAAGTGCACACACAAAAAGATTTTACACCTTAAAGTTCTGTTTCATCTTTAATATATTATAACTATTAATCGTTTACTAAGGATTACAGATCAAAGACAGATTTTTCTGTTCTTTTATTTCATTAAATTAGTATATTTTATTTACACCACTTGGTTCATAATATTCAAATGAAACTAATATTGCTGGCTAGCTGACCTGCATGTTTCTCATTTGTGTGGTGTGTTGTAAGAAGGAAAGTGGTACCTTAAGGATATCTTTCGCATTCCCTTTGATTTATCTATTTAGATAGATTGATAAAAATGTGCACTCACTTTTGTCAACCAGCTAGTTATAGAAGTTTGTAGGGTTTTTCAGATTCTCCAAAGAAGAATTCTAGTAATAATGTTGTAGCTATGATTATTTTTGATTTAACATCTTTCTCTTCTCTTCCTATTCATATTGGTTTAAAATTTATCAATATCATCTGAGGAAGCTATGTGAGGGCTATTGGCATAACAAACCTCATAATTTTGAACCACAATTATGTGAGTAGGGTGACACTGAGATGGAACCCTATTCTTGAAACTCTCCCCCCCATACCAATGTGAGGACTGTCAGCTTCAATAGATATAATATGCATCAGTCCTTCAGAGGCACTAGGCTCGGAATCCACGACTTAACAACACTGGCTGACCCTGATCACTTGGATACTGGAATTAGTGTTGCAGTTGCTGACAATTGTAAAACGATAGAATTCTTTCAATGTGCAAACATTTTCGTCTAGCTCATGCCTCATCTAAATCATGCCTGTGGTTGCTCATTTGAGTGATTTCTTTAATAAAGATCTTTTCTGTGTTCTCCTTTTTGATCAAGAACATGCCCTCTAGTAGCTCAGCAATCTTTCAATATCATATTGTATTGACATCTTTACTTGTTTTAGGGACTTCTATTCTCTCTTTTAGTTTGGACCATAATTTTAGTTATATATTTTTTATAGTAACGGAACAAAAAATTCACTTATTATACTTATGTTAATGTAACTGTTTAAAATTAATAACAAAATACTGCAATACAATAAATATGTAAATGTTTTTTGTTCCAGTAAGTTTTTCCTGCTTTGATCATCTTTTAAAGTGTTGCAAGTATTTATTATACTATAAATAAATATTTCCTCGGACATCTTATTAATAGCCAAGGATTTGATTTTATAAAAACTAATAAACATTTTCTATATTTTTATCAATAAAATATATCTATCATTTCAGTTAGTCTCCTATTTACTCTAATAAAGAAAAATTGTTTCATTTCTAAAAAAATGTCATAGCATTGCTAAATTTTATTTATTTGATGCAGACATAAAAAATTATTCATCATCAAAATAATTTTAATATAATTTTTTCTACTTAATAATTAACAATATAATTTTTCTGAAAGAGTTAGCAAATATGCATGCTTATATAAATTATTTTGCTTATTTATACATTCTAAACAACAAATAAATATAAATTTGAAGGACAGGAATCAAAGTAATTTATTAAGAGGTATTTGGAGATGTAACTAAATTTTACAAATTATTAACTTCTCTGTATGCTTTATGAATAATACCACAAAAATCATTGCAATAAGTTCCACAGGACATTTTTTAGGATGAAATTGAAACTTGAACTTCTTAGCCGCTCATAATTTTTCAGCCAGATTACTGTTACCTCTCATTGTTTTAGAATTTAAGAAATACCAATAAATTCATAAAAGTGTACAGAAAGGATACTTACAGTATGGACAAAAAATATTTTAAAATTCTTTGGTTCAGCCCGAAGTTCTGGTGACCTGGAAGTATATTATCAGAAAATATACTACATATTAATAAATGTAAATCAAAAGAAAACAACATAAAGACTAGAATTATAACAGCCCAAAAACAAAGGGAATTAAAAAAAAAAATGGTTTAAGAATGTTGAAAATGGAAAACTAAAAGAGAAATCTAGACTTTTAATTTTAAAATGCTAGTTTATTTAGATATATTAAATAGTAAACATTTCTAGAAATAATTACATCAAAACAATTTAATGAAGGATTTAAACTAAGAAACATGTCTCATTATCAAAAATATTTTTAATACTTGGATGCTCTGCTTCTTGTATGTTAACACATACATAGAGAAAAGGGATTCACTTGCTCATCATGAAATCTCCGAGACTACTAGACATACCTACTTGAAATTTGGTAGGAATGTTTCTTTTGTTCATTACAGATTTACTAAGAATGGTATCGTGGGAATTGACTACAAAGGGAGATTTTGGGGGCATAAAAGATAAACATATCAGCCAAATTTGAAAACAGCAAAATGTAAAAATACGCGGGATCATCATTAAAAGTAAAAATAAAGTAAAACATTTAATTTTATAAATAACATTTTAAATTCATAAAACAGCACAATATACAAATATTTTTAAAATAATGCTATGAAAATTTCATAATTAAGATATTTTGATGAGAAAATTTCTTAGGGAAGACTACTTTTGCATTTTCTTGTTCTGTCTGACATAAATTTAATGGGCAAATATATAGTAACATACAAAAAAAGTAATGACTTCACAGAAAAGATACTGCTATAAAAAATACAGTGAAGTTATTACTCAACTTTTACATTACATTTATAAAAAAAATTACATATAGAAGTCAACTATCCAGTTAGAAGTTGATATCAAGACTACGACCAAGCGATAACAATCTAGTAGATGAAAATTTTTTAGACTTCTTTATAGTGCAAACTTTGAAAGCTTTATAGAAAGATTTCTGCTTCCCCTTGGCAGTTTTTTATAGGTAGCAAAATACATCTACAAACATCTCATCAGCATTTAAAAACAAAGAAGCAGTACTTTTTTCTGATGACACTTTTTTTTCTTTTCATTAAATAGGCAACAACAACACTTTTTTCATAGCATTATTGCAGAATTATCTGTTCTAAATGAAACTAAATGTTCAAAAAGTACCCCATGTCTTTTTAACTCACCCAAATAAGAGATGTAAGGGAAAAAATAGTCAGTGAATGACTGATATTTTTTGAAAATGTTCAAAAATTTACAATCTAAGCATAAAAGCATAATGAAACAGTGAAAAGTATAAAAGTTGGCAGGTATGGATATACTGTACTAGCTCAAATGTAACGAATGAGACCTTGAAATTTTTCATAAAGATATTTAGAAAAAATTAATCCAAATTTAATGTGGTCCATTCATTTTTTATAAAAGAAAATCAAATTAAGCTAGAAAAACAATTATTTAGTAATAACACAGGCTACATTCATGGCAATCAATTTAAGTAACGTAAAACAAAATTAGGCAATATTAGGGAAGTAATAAGGCATGGACAAGCTAATAATAAGAATTGTTATATTCTATTACTTAGACTTTGAATTTAGAGCAAGTCAATTTTTTAAAGGGACAAGCTTAGTCAAAAAATATTGCATTAAATTTGAGCTAATATGGAACTTCCACTTCAGAAATTCAAATCTCCTGTTCTGTTTAAATTAAGAGGCCAGGATTATAAGAATGTTTTTTAATACAATCAAAGGTTTCATGCTAGGACTCTCTCTCTCAATAACTTAAAAACAATATATAATTATAAAACATTATGAAATACACAGCTAGTATAATAAAACATTCAAATAAGTAAAAAAAAAATATATATTTGTTGAACCAGAATGGAACAATAAATGAAAGTACATTAATAATTTGTTTCCCTCATTTTGTTTAATGAAACAGAATTATATTTTTAAATAATTAAAAAGTTAAAATACAGAAGAAGTTATATATATATATATAAGCAATATAATGATAGTTAATCTCTTGATTCTAATGTCCAAAAAAATGCCTCTTTACTTTAATAGACTAAACAGATGCTAATTTCTGTGATTAATATTTTATTATTTTTGGAGCAAATTTTAACTAAGAATTTCTTTATGTATATTTTAAGTATCATCATTTTAACAGAAAGTTCTACAAAATAGAAGATGAAAAACTATAAATTTAGGAAATAGTCATCACATATACGTATAACAAAGGTCATAAGACCAATGGTTATTTTTATTTCATGGCTGTCTTGTTGGTAGAATCGAAAATTTGTAAAAAGATGAATGAAAAATAAAGCATTATCTTTTTATTCAGTGGTATCAGGGTATTCAAAAAACAATCTTTTTCGGTTGTTATCATGAAAATCTGTATAGTTGAAAAATACAGAAAAATGGCAAAAATGCAAGTAGTCAACAAGAAAACAAATGATAAGACTGTATGGTAAATGTTGGTCTTGTACTGTAAAAATATAGAATGTCATACTACAGCCAGAAATTGTTTAATAGAGGAGAAGCTTTTGAATAAGTTAATGGAAAAATCTAAACAATGGTTTAAATATCAATGCAAAGAAGTTAATTTAACAGACAAATTATAATTTTTAGTTGAAAATAAGCTGTATATAGCAATGCCTACGGTACAAACCATTCATTATGTAGCTCCATGAAGGACAAAAGATATCAAAATCAAATTATGTAAAATGTAGGTGAGAGAGTGAGTGAATATTAATGTCACACTGTTCCGCTACTCAAGGGCTTTTGACGACGGACCTTGTAATTTTGAACCATGGTCAAGTGACGAGGACGACACCTGAGCTGGCACCCTCTCTCCTAACTACCACACCAAATCAACAGGAGTACGTTTGAGCTCTCAACAGATTTAAAGTGCATCGCTCCCCTATAGAGTGTGTCTTCAGCTGTACTAATATAAAATGTGATTAGAGTAATAGTCCTATCTAATCTATGGAGCACAAACATACAAATTAGTGTTTCATGTAGCTGCCATACAGAGGTGTGCTTTAGCTTTGAAAGAAAAAGACTGCATACTAGGGTATGTCAGTCTATGCTACATCCACACATCATACAAATGAATAGTACATGTGTGTGTGTTAAGCCATTTTTTTACCAATCATAAACCTCCAGTGTTCTAGGCAATAAATCAGAAAAGGAAATCCAAGTTGTATGATTATGCGGCACGTTAAAGATTCCTAGAGTGCCTACTTGACTTGGGTGTTCTCAACAAAATTAAATTCCTAGTACCATTTCGTATTGTCAGAGCTCAGATGCCTCCCTCTGGGGAAAAACTAGGTGTTACTATTACATTGAGACAATTGGTATTCACCTATATGATGCCATACTAAAAAGTGACACCAGCTCCCAGGAAATGTACTAATATTGAAATGGTAATTATCAATCCACAGCCCCATAATAAAAAAAAGGAGGAGTGGGAAAACCATAATGGTCCATGAAGAGTGTCCACCACATCCTTTTGAAGCTTCACGACTCATGCATTAACCAATTTCATCTCAAACAAACAAACAAAAACAGCAGGAAAATACAATCTCAAGAGTTTGAAATTAGCTTTCTGTTTCCCCTTTACATTGCATTTGTACGTAGCACTATTAGCATGCATGATTTGCGTGTCTTATCAAGGCTTTTCACGATGCAAATGTACCCATTGGATGCTTTTTCCTGGGTGTTACACTTTTGAGACCAGTGCGCGCGCAGTAAATTAAAAATAAAACACTCTTTAAATACGACGCTGAGCTTTAAGGTGGAAAGGCATGAACAAAGAATCTACAGCAACCTGGTAAAATGTCTTGATCAATCCAGGTTGCAATCTGGACATAATATTGATGTGCAATTACTATATATTTGTATGAATGACACAAATCAAAGCATTGGGTTTTGATCTATATGAAACATGCTCTAAATATTAACATGTTATGCTTAGTTTCCAATGCATTCTGTGTAAAAAATTACAGTGTTGAAAGACATATGTCTAATAAATGTTAAGCTATTTCAAGAATTAATAACTGTTAAAATGGAGATATGCCTGAAATGTTTTTATTAATAATGCTGCTGAGAAATATTCTTTAGATGCAAATAGTCACTGATTATGAAATTAAGAATCATCAAAGGGAAAAATTAGTCATTATTATAAGGACTTATTGTTTAGGTTTGGTGTAAAGTTGATTAATAATTTTAATAGACCTCTGAAGAATTAGCTGCTAGTTAATAATGCTCTAAAAGATCATCAGCTTTCATAATGGATGCTTATACTTCAGAATAACCTAGCATCTTACACTGACTAAGTACAGATGCCAAAGAAAGAAATATATTTCCACTGGAATGAACACCTGTAATTTTGTTGAGTTATATATTAACTGTCATGCAAACTAAATATGTCTTATGACAATTGTACTTTGATCCACCAAAGGACAAGTATTTCAGCTACAATCAAGCAGTTTGTGATAAGGATAAACAATTTTGTTACCAATCATCATCTTTATTTATAAATACACAGAGAAATTTTTTAAGTATTAGGACTATTGCTTGAACAATAGTGTAATTAATCCTTTAAGATCATCATTATTTTATGTTCTCTAAAACACACAGCAAAAATATCTAAATACTAATTAAACTAGATACAATTCTTTTAATTCAGATATTTTTAAAGGCTTTTAATTTTCTTTTTGAAACATTAGATGAATTACTATATATTCTGTTTTATTACTTACAAAGAAGCACAATTTTATTAAACTTTAAGCATATTAAGGTTATTACACATATAGATTCACATGCACTGAGAGGGAAAAATGAGGAATGCATACCATGGAATTTCTCCTTTAAGCACTAAATTTTGAGGATCAACATAAAATAAATGAGGTCCAGTTGTAAGAAGTAACATTCGTCGTCGAGCAAACAAACCCTATTAGTGAAACAAATATTAATCTTCAAGAGTTAAAGCAAGCATAATTAAATGTAGGTACCTTAAGTTATAAAATACAGCAGTATATTACAAAACTTTGTATCACTAATATACTACATTTTCATACACTGAATTTTTTTTCTACACAGTAAATTCTGAGATTAACATGGAATTTCCAAGCTTGGAATTTTAAGTAATAAATATATTTATCACTTGAAGACTAAGATAAGTATCTACACCTCTTGATAAAAATTTATAGCTATAAGAATTTGAAAAAAATTCAACATTTCAACTCATACAATTACAATTTAACTCATACACTTGTATTTTATTAAGGAATATATTACTTTATGTTAATAAACCTAATGAATTAGGTTTAACTGAGAAATACTTACATTGTACTTCATACCACGAAAAAATAATGCAATAAATATAAATACTCCCTATTTTCAGAATGTATTAGTTGTTTAAATCAGCGTTCACTATATATAAACAATAGGACACTAGATGGCAAACAATTTAATGCACATTTTAACAGTTAGCAATGAATATGAACATTAATATATAATAATTTATCTTACATTTAATAAGGCTGGATTAAATTTGTACATTGAGCTAGATTACTAATAACACAATTACTGATTTACAACATTAAAATATTTATAATTTGTACAGAATACAGAACATAAATGCAATGTTTTTCTTAACAGAACTGACAATTCACCCACCAACAACAGTAAAATAAAATCAATTTAAAAAAGTGAATTTAGCCACTATTTTTGAAAAAAAATTACCTGAAACCATCATGATTAAGAGACTTTTCTGTGGTTTATATGACTGATATTTCCTAGAAATGAGTATCGTAATTATTACTTTTTAGAATAAAGTAGTGATCTCCAAACTGTGTTCCATGGAACGCTGGGGTTCCACGAGTCACAATAAAAAATCAAAAAGAAAATTCAAATTGTGTGTGCAAAATGCATTCATGTCCACAAAATTTTATTTTCATTAGTATAATGTTTGGTAAAATTAAATAATTTTCTAATGGATAATGTACCATTTTCATTTGTGGAAAGAAAGTCCCTATAATGAAGGAGAGGAAGCAACTTATTGATAAATCAACAAATTCAACGTTAAAATCTAAATTTAAGCAAGAACAAATCCTAAATTTTAAGTAACAAATTCATGAAAAATACACAGGGTTTCTCACACACATGTACACATTTTAATGCCATTCAGAGCAATGCAATTAAGTGAAGAATATTTTTCAATGTAAACAGCTACAAAAACAAAACACACACAAAAAGGAACTGCAGAATATGAAATGCGACTGCAGATTATTTCAATAGACTAAGACTTTGACAGTTTGTGTAAAAAAATGTTAGCACGTATCCCAGTTTCAAAATATAATGCATGGGTGACACTTTGGCCACAAAATAATATTATTAATATTGTGAGCAAATATATTAAAATTACATTAAAACTTTTTGATAAAAATACAATACTTTTTTAAAATTGTCTTCACATAAAGTACCTACAACATGTTGACCTATTTTAAAAACATTTGTTTAAGATATATTCTAATAAATGAGTCCACGAAAACACCTTAAAGTTCTAAGGGTTCTGTGAGATGAAATAATTATAGAAGGCTGCTGGTATAAAGGATAAAATGCAAACAAAAATAATAATTACCAGAAAATAGCATATTTACTAGTATACATACTCACAATGTACAAGTTAATTTTTTTAAAACTCTTTATATTGATAAAAACAGATAATTTATATTAGTGATTTTCCAACTTAGTTGACTCATGGATTCCTTAGACCTGTAAGGTATCTTGGGGAAGCCCTATTCCCCAAATGTTTAGAATATATTTTTAAATAGTATTTAAAGTAGATCAACATGTAATAAATACTTCATGTAAAGAGAATTGAAGAAAGGAATTCCATTTTTCATTGAAAATTTTTAATATAAATTTATAGAATTTACACTTAAATAGCATTAATTCTTACTCCAGGTGTTATTTACCCTTGCCTTTTATTTAATAACTAGGGGATATGCTTCCAATTTTTTTTACATGAAAAGTCCAAGTCCAACTCGATGGAAGTTGTCTACAGTTGCATTTCCTGATGTACTGGTTTCTATATTGTTTTAATTGCCAAATATACTGAGAGAGATTTTTCACTTAAACACATTCGAAATAGCATACAAATGTTTCTAGTTGTGTGAGAAACTTCTGTGTACTCTGCATAAATTTACAATCAAATATTTTGGAGTTGTTTCAGCTTAAATTTAGATTTTAACTGTGAATCTGTCGAAAAGCTGTTCTCTCTCCTTTATTGGTAACTCTTCTGATTTATCGTAACACTTGAACCAATTTTTTTTTATCCATCTATGCTTAATTTTCTCTTCTGGAAACATTCTCTTTATAGTTGTTAATAAAAAAAAGTGCTCCATAATATAATTTTTAAAACTTTCACCTACATTCAATTTATTTTCCATTAGAAAACCATTTAGCCTTGCAAAACATTGCATGTTGACATGTGATGATCACAAGTTAAGTTTTCAAACAGATGCCTTAATTTTTTCTTTAATTTTAATAATAAAAAATACATTCAATTCTTGAAGAATAATTGGTAAAATAGTTAGTCCTAATAGATAAAAGTAACATTAATTCAATATTTAAAAGTTATACAGTTGTTCACTCATTACTAAGCACAAAGAAAGATTATCATAACAAATATAACTACATTTTATTTTAATTTCAAACAGATGTTATTAATAGAAACCTTTTTATTGTAAACTAGGAGGGTATCTTCTGTCCACCTAATGGCAGACCAAACCCCATTGTACAAATTATACAACTGTTCATACTCAATGCTCAAATTGTACAATTTGCAAAACACTGTCACATTTAACTATTTTTGCACATTTATGCAAAGCTCCACCATCATCATAAAATAAATTTGTTACAGAATATGAAAATTTTGTATTTAAAAAAAAACTGCTATTGGAATCTCTATGTTTTTTTTATATAAAAGGCAATTTTTTTTCTTTGAATAACAATGCAAACTGAACATACTTTTAGAAGATTATAGTGCACAAGTTAACACATTTAAGATGGTTAATCAACAAAAAAAACATTTTAAGAAATTGATGATAAATTTGTATATTTAAGTATATAAAACAAAAAGGTAAAGGCAAAACAAAACAAAATAAATACAATAAAATATTTTTCTTACACAATGATTAAAATACTTGTATATTGAATTTTAAGGAAAAACAAAAATATTTGGAAATGATATAGTTACTTTTTGCTGTTAGAAACACAAAATGAAGATTCTCTGATTTTTTGTCTTTTATCTGTATAAACACTTTCTTAAAAAAGGGTTTTTTGTTCACTCTCATTATGCCCCATTCTTTTTATTCACTTTTAAACAAACATTAAAACACGAATGTGCTTTTCCTCACTTTTGTTGAGGCTAATCTCAGCCACTGTGTCTTTTTTGTAATGTGACTCCCAAATTCAAGTATACAAAGTAAAAGTTGCACAAAATTATTTCAAAGATAGTTGTTTAGCAGCACATTTCTTTTAAAGTCCTCCCAGTGGTATAAATGACCCACACTAGGAAACACTGCTTTAGATAATGATTCACATTTGAGCTGATTTTTTTAGTAATCACACAAACTCCATAGAGAATGTGGATTTATTTTGCATACACACATTTATAATTTTTTTTTCACAAATTTTTATTTTGACTTGTGGAATTTCAGAGTTCTTTGGAACAGTTTGAAGCTAGCTCACTGATCTATACTAACAAAAGAAAGAGTTCATGTGTTTGCAACATAGAACAAAAAACAGAGCAACCCCTGAGCATAATATTTGGCACATTGAAACTAAAGGTCATAATGATGTGCCTCTCAAGAATTTTTTTTTAGTAATTCACTTCAGATCTTTTAAAGTTCAATTTTTATAAACAATTTTCCCTAATTTTGGTGATATCATGTCTCTCAGAAGGAGAAAATTTATACTTCATGCAGTTTTGAGTAGGGTTTCACATATTTTAAATTATATTTATTAATCAATGCATTTATCTGAGACACAGAATCACAGTTTTTGACTATATTTTAAATAACTATTCAAAAACTAAAAGATATTTTTCGATCTAGGTCTTTTTTAAAAAAACGCTGACTTGTGTAGTTGATATCTTGATGAAGCAAAGTTATCCTGAACTAAATTGTTTCATCAATTTTAAATGTTTCTAACTTAAGTTAATGCTCATATACTTTTTAGTTTAAAATTGTGTGTTGGGATGGTGTTGCATCAATTTCAAAATATCTGCATTTACAGTTCTGTTTGTATGTGTTGTAATGTAGATTAAGTGTATTTTATATTTTTCAGTAATACTCTTTTTGGATAGTTTTTAGTTTTAGTCAATGCTCTCTTTAGTATTGTAATTACTTTTTCAGTTAATTGCAATGCTAAATTGATCTAAATTTTTAACTTAAAATGAATTATGTAATTTTTATTTACAATTTAAGTTTTTTGATGTTATTTTAAAGCCAATTTTTAATTTTTCTTCACTAATCCTATATTAAATTGATTCAATACATATATATTTTTTTTAAAATCAAATCTATGTCCATTTTAGATTTCATGTGTAACTAATTTTGTTACTTTTTTTCCAGAGTAAGATTTTTTTTACAGCTTGTTTGGAATTGTTTATGAATAGTTTCATCAAAATTAGGCATTCAATCTTTATATAGCTTTTTGTTTTAAGTTAATGTTATAATTTCTATTTTAGTGGAAAGCCGTTTCATGTTTGTTTGTCTTATGAACTGCTCTTTTCTTGCATATTATTATGGCTAACAATAATTACATGCTGATTGCTTGTATATTATATATAGTTATTAATTTCTTATTCAGTTTACGACTTTCTTTGATTATTGATGTGATTAGACTTATTTATGTGTTTTTACAATTAATTAATTTTTGTTTATGATTCTTTCTTAAATATGTTTGTACTTTATAATAATAATGCTTACTTAATGAAACAACTACTCATCTTCTCAGACCTACAGTAAGTAACGCAAACAGAGTACTCAATTATCCAAATACTTAAATTTTCTGGAATGCTTGATATTCCTTCACATGTTTAGGAACACAAAACAATTTGGAATTTTCAGATCTACCTTTTCTCTGTAATGAAACCAGACTATCCATTACGAAAATTATGCCCAATGTGTGTGTTATTGAAGTTACTATTCTTACTGGATAGGTCAGTGAAAAAAAATATATACTTTCTCCTTCCACGATTTCTATTATTCTATCAGATGTTACATTCCAGTTTAAACAATTTTAAATCATGGTTTGTCTCAGCATTGTTATGAACATCAAAAAAGTCCAAAGACATTCTTCAAACCACTGAGTTGCATTTGGAAAGATTTTGCTTCTCTTATGGACAAGGCCACATTGATTGTTTGAAAGTTGGTATGCAAAAAATTTGTACATCGCTATACTTATTGGTTATAAGAACCATAGGCTGGTTGGTTGCTTTTATGAGTTATCAACAATCTGAACATTGGTAATAATATCAACCTACAGCTACTTTTGGATCTTAAATCCATCTGATGCTGATACCCTTTTATGTAAGGATTTTGTAAACAGAATCCTAGATCCCAAGAACTAATTTATCACATCAATGACATTGACACCCAATGAAACCACCTTCAGTATCACTTCTTGCCCACTTCCATCTGCAAAGCATGACCATTTCGTTAACAAAAATCTGCTATAAAATTCTTTTTGTTGAAGAAAAGCTTATATCTTTTCTTCAATCATTAGCAAATTCCTTTTTTCCATTATTGTAGTAAAACAGTAGAAAAATCTAGCTAAAAAAGTATAACAAAAATAAATAAGGCTCTAAATTCAAACTAATTTCAATTAACAATTTCTGAAAATAGCATCCCTTATTTATTTCAGGAACTAGTATAAACCAGATTATGATGTGTCTTCTACATATTGCCTTATTTGGTTTTGTGATCTTTATAACTGATAAGTACTTATTTTTGCTTCCAATGAAAAAACATTTATCATTGTTGATCAAGAAGCTCTTGGCTGAAACTATGGATGATGAGATGCACCTTGGAGCAAGTTTCTTTTGGATTTCTTAAAAAAGGCAAGTAATGTGATTTTTTGTCACATAGCATCACATCTTAACTTTGCTTCTGACAATATGTTCAGCACATAGTTCTTTAGACATCATATTATATACATTTCATGCTATCTATATATGATATATATTTCAATTATCCCATTGCAGAGTTATTTATCATTACAATTATTTATTTGTTCTGTCAAGCAGAATTAAAATTCTTTTTTAAAAAAATATTGCAAGATTGCATTTTCAAAATTAATTTTTAGTTTTAGCTAAACAGTTTATGTTCTGTTTTGGTATTGTCATTGATAATAGTTTAATTACATGGATGCCTATTCTATGTTTCAGATAGTTTTTGATTTTAGTGAATATTAACTTAATTTTTTTTTTTTTGAGTTGAAAGCTGCCTGATAAGTATTATTTTTATGATTGTATTTTATGAAATGCTTTATGATCTATTGATTTAATTTTTTTTCTTCTTTTGGTTTATCTATTTAAAATTATTTGTCCCAGAGTCAGAGGAGCAGAAACTTACTACTGCTTTTACTTTTATATTATAACTTGAATTCATTTCTATTCATATTTTTGGCATGTTTATTTTCTCTTTTAAATTCAAATATATGTTTCTATTAGATCCTTCCCTACTGTGAGGTGAGTTCATTTAACATTATTCAAAATATATGAGCACTCATTTAAAAAAAATACTTTAAGCATTTGAATAAACTGCCTTGACTAGGTTCGACCCTTCTTAAAACATATTATGCTTTCAAGTCAAATTTTATATTTAAAAATTTAACCAGTGCAAAGAGTGGGCATTTCAACATGTGGGAATAATAAAATCACAAGATAAACTGGTGCAATCTATTAAACAGTTGAAAAGTTATATTTAAAGTGTGTGTGTGTATACACACACACCCAAACCCAAATATCTGTATACACACATTTACCTTTGTGTTACCTAATTTGGAATTTTAAAAAAATATTTATTAAAATAATTGTGCAGGGAATATATTAAATATTATCAAATTACCTTAATGGTATTTGAATTCATATTTATTGTGATTGCATAATAATCCTAAAACTTTATGCAAATTAAAAATATCTAAAATTATCAATATTAGATGAAAGATATCTAAAATTTTTGATGTTTGTAGTTGTTACATGGATGATGGACAATTTTTTAACTTGTAATAACAATTTGGTATTTTTCAGTCTGCAAGAATAGAGTGTAGAAAGGGGAAAAAAAACCTGTAGTCTGATATCTTAAGTGTTAAGCTTAAATATTTTAAAGTTTATAAAAATTTTAAATGTACTTTTCTTGAGAAGGTTACTAAAATTGAATTATTTTATTCTAAAGTTTTATTTATACTTGTAGAATTTTAATCAAAACAATAAGTTTAAAAAACAATAAATAAAAAGTGTTTCAAATGGGATTTTTTTCCATTGTTTTTTATGGGTTTGAAAAAAGAGATTATACTATAAAACTTGAAAATAAGATAAGTCTCATATATGAGCATGATTCTTTTAATGTTGCTAAACAGACATAAGTTTTGAAGACTTACACTTGTATAATAGTGGACAGAGGAGGAGGGGGCAGTCTTAACAATTCTGCCATATACACTGGTGTGCAAAACTTAAGCAACAATGTAAAAATTTAGCAGATAGCCATGAAGCAGAAAAGGAGGTCTGGAGATCAGTGGGAGAAACTAAGTCAGTAGAACGCATGCATATGCAAATATCAGGAACAAAACGCCAAGATGTGAGCATACCAAAACGCGTGATGATGGGGCGCTGCTCAACAGTAGAATGAAATGAAGGGGGCCGGCGAATTCACCATATTATCTGCAAGCCAGTGAGTCAGTTCGTGAATTATGGCTAGAAGAAATCAACTGGATGACTTCACCGGGAAGAATGTCGAAAGCTGGAGGAGGGCTACTGTCACCAGTGTGGCTGCAGAGTTGGGAAACAACAAAAGTGTTGCTTTCCAATTGGGAAAACGCCAAACCACAGGTACAGCTGTTAGAAAGGTTGGTGTGGCCGCCCGGGGCGACAACCTGCAGGGGATGACCCAAAATATCATCCTGCAGGCAAAAGTTCGACAGCAGTCAGCAAGCCCATTGCTCAGAAACCTGTACAGCACAGTACGACAAGTGTGCGTTTACTGTGGCCAGACGCCTTCACAAAGGGGGGCCTGTTCACCCCCCGTCCTGAATCTGCCTCCGTTGGAAAAGATGGCCAGCGCCACCGAGTGGGACAGAAGCACAAAAACTGGACAACTGATCAATGGAGTCATGTTCTCTTTACGGATGAGAGTCGGTTCAGTACCAAAGCGATTCTCCAAGCGCGTTTGATTTGGGGGAGAGATCGGGACCGGTTTTATCCCAGTAACATCAGGAAGACATCGTACGTGGTCCTGGAGTTCTTGTCTGGGTTGGCATTATGCTGACGGCGGAACTGGCTTCCCATTTTGACAGAGGGTCTGTAACCGGGATGCTATTGTGAGGAGGTACTTCTTCCCCCTCTGATCTTTTCGAGGTGCCATTGGCCCAGACTTCATCTTTATGGATGACAATGCACTGCCACATCGCACTCTTGCTGTTGAGGAGCTGCTGGAAAGTGAAGATATCACTCAATGATTGCCAGCGTGCTCCCAGATTTAAATCCCATCGAACATGTGTGGGATGCTTTGGGGAGCGTATTGCCACACTCACATCATCCGGTACAACCAACAACTCAAACAGATGTTGATTGAGGAATGGGCACCCTACCTCAAAAATGTTGCACCAGCTGGTTCTGGTATCGGGAGGTGCAAAGCAACCCTTGTAGTAAGGGAGGGCATATACCATATTAAGGAACATCTGCTTGTTGTTCTTCCTGTTGGATAGACAATCATGAGTCACGATACTATGCGTTCAATAAAGCTTTTTTGTTTGATTCCATACCGTATGCGTTGTATTCCTTTTTCAGCGCCCGATGCTTTGTCATCCTTTGATATATAATACTCTCCCTCATTTCAGAATTTCATCTCTCAGATGATTTTTCATGAAGTTATGGCAATAAACCCACCTGTTGCTTAAGTTTTGCACACCAGTGTACAATTAACAATGGAAAAACAAAAATATGCAAACTTTTATCCAAAAGGGCAGATAAAATATGCATTATATTATACCAAATATGAACATTTTATGTTTTATACATTTAAAATTTCTGATATAAGCACTGGATTATTAAATGTATTGTCTACATTAGAAGTTTTAGATAAAACAGAAAATTTACCAAAATAACTAATGAATCAGCCAGATGTATTTAACATTTTGAAATTAATTTATTTCATTCAAATTACTTTAATAAAGTTGATCAATTCACAAAGGATTGGAAAAATTAACAACAAAGTAAAAAAATAAAATATATAAGAAAGTGCAGTCACCTTTCTTTTATCAACTAAGCCTTGTTTCAAAATAAGATGGCCTTTAACAAACTTGTGCCAGCTGTTATTTTTTGCCTGTTCTTCCAATCTTTGTGCCATTTCTTCTGGAGGTATATCTAGGATAGAGGATTTTCCCAGTGGCTTTTTAGATTTATTTCCCCTTCATCCTCCCGAAGAGCCAGACCCCAGAACTAGTCATTTTGTTTGTCATCTAGGCCCGGCTCTATGATCGGGGACCTGAAAAAACAAACCAACAATTCAAAAATCATTTTTTTTTTAAAATTAAAATAAGACTTTT
>BMAV01005087.1:0-19093 GCA_019973955.1 Trichonephila inaurata madagascariensis
AAATTTTAATTTTCTCTCGCTATAAATCCAGTCCTCGCAATTTAATGCTCCTTTTGCTGGATCTGTATTGGCCATCAAAAATGCAAAAATGGCTTCTATAATTAGAGAATACGACAGTTTTTTTTTTTATTATTATTTTCAGAAAAGAACTCTAAATATTGAAGAATTTGTGAGGAAGAAATTCTTTTCTTTTATTTTTGAGAATTTATTTTTTTATACAAAACAAACTTATATAATTATAAACTGCAAGAGATCCATTATCACCAGAATGGGGTAATTTTTTTTTTATGGAATCAGAATATAGCCGGATGTATAAGGGTAGATTATCCCCACTGCTCCTCTTCTTTCCTGAAAAAAAAGGGAAATTTAACATACATTTCTTACATATCATCCTTGAGAATTGACAATGACGTATAGACTTGAGCCCCTCCCCCCGACTGAAAAAATAATCTTGGATACGGTTTGGATCCATTATCACTAGGAAAAGAATTTTGATTGATAACTTAATGGAACTTGAGTTTTCTCTCAAGCAATATTCATAAAAATTCTATAAAAAATTAATTTTTTTATTGTTCCCCGTTGAACGGCATTTTTATGGAATAATATAAGGCTTCATATGAAGAATTTGTCACGCCCTTTTTTTCCCCTTTATATATATATATATATATATTTTTATGAAATGATGGTATTTAATTTTTTTCCTATCAAGTACACAATTTTTTGTAGTATGAAAGTTTCAAAATAACTTTTTCCTAAATCTAACTCATTATTAACCCCTTTTTTTTTAAGTTAAAATTCATTCATTGCTGAGACATTGCTCGGCTAATGTCTGCTTGCGTACACTGAGGCTAAGTCAGTCATCAACCCTAGTGGTTCCTCGCTCACGTAAAGATGCTGTGACGTCGTGACCCCTTTAAATTCATGGGTAGCATGAGGACCCATGAATGTCCCCATGAATTTAAAGGGGACCCATGATGAGATTCGTAACATGGTAGCATGAGGGATCACACAGCTATTTGCCAAAAAGACATTTTATTCCAAATTAAATAAACAAAACTGTCTATTTATTCATTACTAAATTGTTAAAGTTCACAGCCTTCTGATGCAGAAAAGTTCTAGTTCAAATCCAGCTCATTCCAGCCGTTATTCCGCCGACTCCGGCACTCCGCGTCTTTCATAAGTCTGAGAGGTTCATCTCCCTTGGTCCTTGAGGTGCAACTGCAACAGTCCTTGTAAACTCTACGGAGGGTCTTCGATGAGAAACAAAACTGAAGAGCGAAGTAATTCCTAAGATTGGAGAAGATCGAGAGCCCGTCTACTTGGAACCGACCCTACACTCCCGAAATGGGCCACTTTCATTCCCCCCCAAACCCCCTCTCATTGGTGGCGTAAAAATTCACGGGCCTTCCCCCACTTAAATCCCCTCCATTCGTGCGGTCAATAGGCCCAGTCTGATCCCCACCTGACGCTTACCTGTTCACATCTAGGGGCTGTAAATCGTCTTGTCAAATTTTCACTGAGGGTGCGGGTAAAAGGCCGACATTTTTTTTTTTCAAGTTTTGGCCCATATGTGCGAGGAGAACCCAACACAATGGGCCGCGAAACTTCCTTCAACAGAACGTTGAGACAAAAATCGTCTGGATGTCGGAGAAAGATAAGGTTTAGGGACATCAAAGCCGTTTTTCGAATGGGCTCACGTTCCCTAGGCATGAGAGAAGAACAGCCGGTCTTTTCTAGGATATACAATGTCCCATCTGAATACCCCGTACGTTAATTTTAACAAATATTGTTGAGGAATGTTCTACTAATGAGCAGACATTACACTGCATATTACCCTTCGCCATGGACCAGTCGCATATCTAAGTAAATTAATCTCCATGCGGCACTTACCACCAGATCATAGCTGCTATGCTGCTAGTTGCCCAGGACTATCTCTATCGTGCAGAGGCCCCAGCGTTATCCAATCGGCTTTGGCGAGGTTTAGAAGCGACCATTTGAGACCTATGAAGCTCCAGAATGTTGAAAGGACTTATCATCCGTGCTGCTGTTCCTCCCTGCTAGCCCTTCTCATCTTCTTGCTTATTTGGGTGTCTCCTGGAGGCTTCTGATGGCTGAGCAGGAGAGGATGAGGAACAGATAGGCGATATTCGAATAAATAAGATTTGTAAAAAAAAACCCCTCATTTTAGAAATAGTTAATTATTCATTAAAATATAAACTAATTTGCCACAATTTTAATTTCGAACGAAACACCTGAAATAACATTTATTTATAACAGAATTTATTTCATGTGTATGTAATTTCATTAAGTATATAGAATTAAATCCAAACATTTAACCGAAACAAGCAAGCTTTAATTAAAATTAGCTTGTGAAATAATTTGGAAATATTAGAATGGTGTCATTAGAGACAGTCCATGGATAATTTTAGATTTTCTCGTTTATTACCTTGCACACCCATTACACTTTTCTTAATTGCCTTCTCAAAATAACAACAAATTCGAGCACTTCTAATCGATTTTTTAAATATTTTTATTGAATGTTAAAAAAATTAAAAACACAAGGCGTGTCCAGTATTATTAGCTTATACTAATGGGTTTCTCGATATATTTCAAAACTAAGTACACACTTACTCATTTTGAAGATAGTGAGAGAAGATTTGTAGACACAAGATTTTTGTTAACCTGTGATTTGCAGCTGCTTTGTAGCTCACGTTATTCCTATTTGAATGTTGTAAAATTAAGACAGCCTTGATTATCTTATTAGAAACGATAGTATATATATATATATAGTATAATAAAATAATAAATGATAAATTGTGATTCCTACAAAGATAAGAATGAATGAAAATGGATTTTAAAACCTATAAAAAAAACCCACCAAAATATAAGTAGACATTTAAAAAGTCATTCGATCAAAATGGAAAACTATTATGTTTTCTAGAGCTGTCACTGATTTAGGAAAGTGAATAAGGATTAAGCTTGCTTTACAAGATCCAACCTTCCCTCTTCAGCAGAAAATTTCGACATAATAGTGCAATAAAAAGTGAAGAAAAACTTAGAAAGAATATCCAAGCCTAATAATAGCACGTGCAAGCGAAAGGACTATTTATAACACATAAACTGAATTGAATGATTATTGCAAAATTGTACAATGTTTTGAAACAAACAATAAGGGAACAATAAGATCTTAATTTAACAAAATTGTTAAAATTCCCGAATAATAAAAATAAAAGCATGCATTTGTCAACTACATTAACATCATCCACAGAGTGGTGTTACAATCTCTCTCCCTTTATGTGTGTGTGTGTACATATATATATGAAAAATTCACATTATTTTCAGAATTACGATCAGTTGAATAGTATAACGGGCGATTTTTTTATTAAAAATTCTTTACTTTGATAAAACAAAATATGAATAAGTCTACTTAAAAATTGTATATTTAAAATTTTTAGTTAAACCCTCGGATAGATAGCCTCCCTATATTTTGGCAAAATTTTAAATTTTTATAAAAAGGAGAATGTTTCAAAATAGATTAATCTTTCTTCCCTTTTTTAAAAAAAATGTGCATTTAAATAATGTTTTTTTTTAATAATCAAAAAAATCTTACATGTATACTCTTTTGCAAAAAAAATATAAAAAAAAATCCATTTTTTCGCTTTTTTTAAACCCGGGTTTACCCAAACAGTCCTTTATGAATAAATAAAATAATAAAAGTTATTACTACTTTGTTTTAAACTAAATCTTAATATGTTTCAGATATAAAACTTAAAAACTGAAACTCTATCCACCTCGTCGAAAAATAACCTTACTTAAACAAGATCTCATCTGAAACTAAAGCAATCAAATACTGTTTTCTCAAAGAATAATGAGAGTTGTACATTAAACTTGAAACTCTTGCGTTTCAATGTGGAAGAAGTTTGGGGAAAGATATTCTGATTTTACAGGGTGGGGCAAATAAAAGCGGCCCGGAAAAACAGAATTTCGGATTACAAAGAAACACGGCAAAGGAAAACAGGCAGTTCGCTAATCTGCTTATAGCAGATGACTTTGACCATCATTCATCTCTTGGCATTTTTGGACCCTGGTCATCTAGTAACAAAGGCGGATCAAGCTGAAATTCGAAATCTCCTTAAAAATTTTTTTGCAGTTCTTGAAAATTACGAGGGCTGTTACGATGATACAAAAGTAATTCACACGATAGATTAGGGACCGGGTGACCATCGAAGCCCCAAAACGCTGCTTCTGGAGCCTCTTTGGCGTGGTTTTGTAAAAAGGGGTTCCATGACCGACGCGATGTATGGGCAGTTACAAATTTTGTTGGGAAATAAGATTAAAAATGGTAAACATCGACAGTTGTAAATTAATGATTAAAAAAGATTTAAAATCTAGGAAAAGTAACGCCGAATCACTTGATGTGGTTAACATTCACTCAATCTCCTTCCCCAGCCCCCTTATATTTGCCCCATCCAGTAGAATACTCGTATTTATGGAGCCTATCACTTATAGGCTAGTGTTCGAAGTGAAATAAGAAAATTTTGTTCATTTAATAAACTTTGCCTCGTTTGAGGTAATACTTTTTCTTACGATTATGTGATTGTAATAAATAAACAATCTATAAAAATTAAACTTGTAAATCGTGTACAATACCAAAACCAGAGAATTTAAATTTGAATTCAGGAGGCATCAAAATCAATTTAGCTACCTATTATAAGAAAAATGAATTGCATTTTTACGCTTTAATCTACTATAAATCAATTGCATTGAAAAATATCACATTTAAGAGGATGATACTGTGCAAGGAATTATATCTCATTCTAAGATTTTACTAAAGGACGCAGGATAAAAATATTACTAATTTTGCAACAACTTATACAAAAACGCGATACACAATATAACAGTATTTACTTTCAAGCATTATGTGATATTTCCTTTTTTTTGAATTTATGGTTATAACCCTTTTAATTATCAGCAAATAAAGAAAAGTTCATTTAAGGTAAAAATATATAGCGAGTTTTTCACTGTGTTTTTTCTTTAAAAAAACCTCTTAAAAAAACATGACAAAAAAAAAAACTCAAATTAATAAATAGGCACTTTAAAATCAAAAAGGGTTTTTTAAAAAAAATTTTAAAATGGTAACTTTTTTAATAAAAATTTTTAATCCCCTTTTTAACATTATAAATAAATCAATAAAAAAATAAAAACAGTTTTGCCTCCTTTTTATCAATGCTGATCTCTCAAGTGTTGAAATAAGCATGTTACAAGAGGATGGAAAATAATTCATAACATTTTATGATTCAGCGTAAATAAATATTTTCTTACTAAAATTAGATGATATTGTTATGATGGTGGATTTCTTTGCTCAAATAGCAAAAAATCCACGATTAAAATTATTTAAAAACAACCCTTTAAAAAATACAGGATAGAGCACTAAAACGCTTAATAAACCCAGAAAAACCCAACCTTTAAGCGCTCACAAACACAACTATTAGTATCTAAAAATACTAGTAAGTAGTGTTTAAATATTATTCAGTGTCGATTTATCCTTTGGGGTGTTTCGGGGGCAAAAAGGGGGCCCGTAAGGGCCCAAAGGGCCCGGATAAGCTGGACAACCACATTTTCCGATAATAAATTTCGATCCTCCAGTGCCAAGGGGGCCTGTAGATCCTACGCCGAGTTTGAAATGAGCTTAAATCGGTACTGAGATTATCCGCAGGCAATATTTCGTCCTCTTCACCAACTGAAACAATATTGACTAAGTTTCCTCAAACGACGCTGTTTAAAATCTGGTGGCTGTCTTCGAGCATTTTCTTTGAAAGAACCACTTGGGTCAATAGATCTTGTTAGATTTCTCCAGAAATTTTTAAACATCCATATGGTCCCAAAAATCACCCCAAAAATCTTTTAACATGGGGCCATGTTGCCAAATTTGGTTGCCGAAAAAGATGCCAACTTGGTTGTATCGCCAATTTTCCATTCATTCTCCATTATAATGTAAAGGGCGGCATTGCTTGGAATATTACAATTTTTTTTCATAAAATAAATATAACAGAAAGTAATATTCGTATTAAACATCCAGATATAAAATTTACACAATTTTAAGATAAAATCAAATATTAATTACACCCAAAATTTGCAACAATATAAATTATTTAATATATCTGTTTTATTTTCTGATTCTCTTATGAGACCAACATGAGGAACATATTTTTAAAACTAAAGTTATATTCAATTTTTTGACATATAATAGTAAATAAACGAGATCTTCCATTTATAATTGGGTTTTTTTATAGTTTCCATTAATTGTCTTTGTTAAGGCCTTTCATTAGAATTAAAACTTCTTTGTTAAGTCATTCATTTCCCCCGGTCGAATATGAAAAAGAATCAAAAAGACAATGGTCGTGAACAGGATGGCTTAATTTTGTTTTATGACCAAATAATACGACTCTTTTTATAACAAAAAAATGGAGGACATATACTGTTCTGTTTGGGAAAAAAAAACATTTGTTATCGTCGACTTTTGGGCCTTTTTTTTTAACTATTACGGTATTCATCCATTTATTATTATAATAAATAATTGTTCTTGTTCATGTAAATGGCGCTGGCAATCATCCGCTTTTTTTTCAGAAACTTGAAATCAATAAAAGGCCCTTTTCCCCTTTTCGGAAATTCGGGAAAGGGGAAAAAAGATTTTTTTTCTCGAAGTCCTTAGCGCTTTCAAGAACTGAAATAAATTAAGGGGACATGGTATGATTTATGAATATTTTTTCATTTAATGTGGTTTTCACAAACGTTTGGTTACCTCCATATTATAGTCGTAAAAAAGGCCGGGTCAAAATAAGCCAAAAGTAACCATTTAATATCTTAAGAAAAAAATTTAAAAATTCACAATTTTAAAATTCTGCTCTTCTTACATTATTGTTTTATACACATGTTTATCTAAAAAATAAACAAATATTTTGACAAAAGTTGTTTTGGGTTTTGTGTTAACAGATTGACAAATATATTTGTTTAAAGGGATCCGACTACGTACGGAACCGTGTTTTTTAAAAAAACGTATAAATGGATAATTTTCATGATATTTAGTGTCACTTAGATTAGAATACATGTATAAAATTGTTTTAAGGACATTTTGACAAAAAAAAATTATTTAAATACAATATTTTGGCAAAAAATTAACTTAGAATAACCTTTTTTCAAAAAATGTTCTCCTTTTGTAAAAATGCTTTTATTATAATAATATTTTGCCTGTATATAGCTCAGACCTCTCTACAGAAGCTCAACTACGACTTTTGAAAAATTCACATTATTTTCAGAGTTACAACCCATTGAAATAATTATCGGGGTTTTTTTTTCTTAAAATTTCTCTCCTCTGTTGTCGTAAAACATGTATAAACCCACTTCTAAGTTATATATTTCAAACATTCTAGTTGAGCCTCTGTACAGAGGTCTAAGCTATACACAGGCAAAATATTATTATAATAGAAGCATTTTTCACAAAAGGAGAATATTTTGAAAAAGGGTCATTCTATGTTCCTTTTTTGTCAAAATATTGAACTTAAACAATTTTTTATTGTAATACTATTCTTAAAACAATTTTATGTACATTTTCTAATCTTAGTGACACTAAATATCATAAATAGTAAAAGAAAACGCAGAATGTAACTACTCAAATTGTTACATTACAGGTAATATATCCATTATATTTGATTTTTTCCCCATTAAAACTCAGTGGGTGTCACTTCCGATATGAAATCATCTTTCTGTCATAAACTGTAAGAGAAAAGAACGATGATCGAACTTTTAAATAAAAGAAAGGAAAATCTTTCAAGAAAACTTGAAGTCTCTCTTTTTTGACGGGGTTATAATAGCCGGTGGTGTGGGATAGTTCAGATAACAGAATTAAGAAAACTCCGGGGTGTCCCAAAATCTGCAACTGACATTTTATCATGACGTGTTAGCGATCTATCAATCGATCGAATTCTGAAGGTTATCCTCTCCCAATGAATCGGTTCCCTCAATCTCAAATGTCACGCATTCCGAAAATGTCCTGGAATCTTCCCTGAATCCCCACCCCCCCCCTTTCCGTTCAGGAAGAAAATAAACCTCCAGAAAGGGGAGGGGTTGAGAAGATCGTGCCGAATTCCATTTTTACAAATCGTTCTAAGTTATAAGGCGCTATTTTCTTTTCTTTTCGCTTCCCCCTTTTATTTATTCCGTCTGGCGGGAAAAGAATTTCGGCTACATTAATAATGAGGATTATTATGCTTCGTTGATCGTCTCCGGTATGATTTGGCGATGATACTTGAAAGAAAAGGATGCAGTTTGACGTTGTTTTTTAACTCGCCCAAGTGGCATGAAAACAAATTAGCTGATTCGCAATGAAGGATTGTTGGAATATTTCACTTGATTGTTAATTGTTTCGCGGAAGACATGGTAAAGAAAAAAAAAGAAGAGAAAAGAAAAATTCGTCGTTGGCGGCAAATATTGGCGCAGTCAAGAAGAGGGTAAAATGGGTATTATCAGTCCACTCGAGAAATTTCAAGTTTCCTTCTTTTTAACCAGATAATAGTGCAATTTCTTTAATTGGTGGAGGATAATAATCTAATTTAATTAAGGAGGAATTTGGGAGTGTACGTGTTTTGTGTATACGTGAAACAATTTATTCAAAGTTTCTTAATCTTTTTTCTCCTTGAATTAAGGAGGTTTTTTTTAGAAATGATTATATTTTCATGGAATTCTGGTTTCAGAAAATTATTCCTGGTTTGTAATAAATTATTCTTGGTAATGCAGATGATTACTCTTCATTACTCCTTATTATTTATTATTTATATATTTTTTTATTTTTGAATGATTTTAAAAGTTAGACATAGTTTGATACATGAATTTTTTCACTTTATGGAAGTCCTAATAATCATATTCATGTATTAACTTTTGTACTGGAATATACCAACTTCAGAATAAAAAGTGAAATACCTTCAGATATTTTTAATTTAAAAAATTATAATTTCAATGAAAATTTATGACCAAGGTAGCTATTAGAAATTATTCTTTTGCTTTTTTATGGTTTAGAAAAATAAAAAATACTAAGATTTCAACATACCAGTTTATTGAATCATAGTATTTGAGCTATGATTGTATTATTATGGAAACGATAACCTATTCAAAATTTATATCGTTTTAGTAGTTTATATTTTTAAAGTTGCTTACGAACTATACCGTCGACTAATTTCTCTAAACAGGAAGACATTGCCAATCCAAAATTGTCCCAAATGTTTCCCCATCGTTCTTATTACTTTTGTTCGATCATGCTTTAAGAATGTTTTCCCACTGAAGTTGTATATCGGGGAATTTGGAAACCCTTTTTGGATTTGAGGGAAATTGGTCGACAGTATAATACGTAAATCCCTTTTTAAAGATATTAAGAGGAAATCAACTTTCGGGCCCACGTGAAAAAAATAAAAAACTTTTTAAAATTTTTTGGGAAGACATTAAGATTTTAAGCATAACAAAACATAAAAAGAATAATTAGAGATAAATAATAAGCGTATAGAATTAAGATCGAATTTACATATGTTGTATTGTTTGACTTTAAAAAAAAATTCAGTTTAAATTTTTGTACACTGCTTTTTTAAAAAAAATGCAACACCATGAAGGAATCATCAGAAATTTAAATGGTTTCAAAAAATATCAAATAGGGATGCTACGTAAAATAAGGTAAATTTTTAAGACACCGCGCGTTGACGTGCCCCCCTCTGAACTGATGCTAAAAACATAAATAGAGGCTGCAGGGGGACGTTGAAAATAGAAAATGATTATTTGTTAGTGGCAAAACGTTTAGTGAATTAATACCTTTCCACGACGAAATAAGGAGAAATTCCAACAATTTTGGGGGTTTAAACGGGGTAGGATTATCGGCCTTCGGGGGGGGAGGTTTTTCCCCTATTGCGGAAATAGGAGCTCGTGTGCAGCGGAAAAGTTCCACGGTGATGTGAGTTTGGAAGCGGTGGATCGACGAGCACCGAACAACCGGAAAAAACTGGCAGGGGACGACGGAAGGTGACGTCAGCGCTTGAGGGTACCCTGCCCCCATGGGGGTGAATGACCGTACAGATTCCTCCAAGAACTGCACGTTGGTTTTGCTACAGGTGTACTAATATCGGCTTCCAATTCGTCGACCCCTTTCCGACCGTGGATTGAGTGAAAGGGGGTTTTATACGGGAATCCCCTCTCGGAAAAACCATCGAAGGCTCGTCTGCAAAGGCCTCATGAGCACGAGCCTGGCAAGCTGATTGGCCCAAGTTGCTTCTAAAGAGGAATCAGTTTAAATTTGGGGACCATGATGCCCGCATTCGTGTTAGCCCTATGCCAGGAACGCTGCCTTAAAAGATTGCTTTTTATTGAACGACGCAGTGGCCTAACCCCCAGAGTTATGGTTTGAAATACGATTTCGTATCATGGACGATCCAATTTGCACGAATTGGGGGGGTAATCTCAATAGCAACAAGAACGTCCGTAAAGTGTTTTCACCCGAAGTGGTTTCTTCAAGATAAAACCCCAAAAATTTTCTTTTCCGGGAGGATAATGCACGCCCACATGGGTTTCAAAAAACCGTTTTTAGACTACTGTTCATCCCAACGCATGCAACCCCTTGGCCCGCTTATTCACCGGGTATGTCCCCCCTTTAGCAAGTGTGGCATTTGGGTTTTTCGGCGTCCGTTCGTGAAACGTGTCCTGCAACTCAAAAAAACTAACTTTTTTCTGCGCATACAAGCAATATCTAATTCTTTCCCACAAGCAGGCATTCAAAAAACTGTTTAACTCCATGCTATGTCCCTCATTTTAACCGGTTTCAGCCCCTGGTGGCTAACACTAAGAATGGATTTTGGGCGTTTTAATTTTTGTTTTTTTTGCTTTGAAAAAATTTTTTCATTTATTTGTACTAATACAAGTCGTTTGTGCATTAAATTTCATTTTGCCCCAATGATTCCTTCATGGTGTTGCATTTTTTTCAAACGGGAGCTTATATAATATATTTTTTTTTTATCATAAAATCTATCTTTTAATTATATTATTACATTCATATTTGTGTCTATGTCTATACCTATAATCCTTAACTTAATTCTATTTTAATTCCTGAGATATTACAGTCATAATAATTTATTTTGCCTTTTCTGCTTTTACGAGATGCTCGTAGATAAGATAAACTCAGTTCAGATAAACATGATTTATCATTCTATAAAATGATTCAACAAATGGTTATTTTTTGAAGCTGATTCTACGTTTACTATTAAACGAAATATGTATAGTCGCGATATGTGGTATTATCGGGAAGCTACTACATATATAAACATTTTTCCGTAGCATATGATCATTATTTTTTTACCCTTAATCCCTACGACACGACTTCTTTCGAGATAACTAATTCCCCTTTTTTTAGTTTTCTTAAACTTTCTGGAAAGTAAATCCTAGTTTCGAAATTATTTCATAGTATTTCATAGTATTTCATGCAGTTAAGTACTTTTTCATGTCATTTTATACTCTAGGGTACACTGTTCCTTTTTTATACGTGTGGGTTTTCGGGAGCATATTTTTGAAATTTCGCGATAATAACTTCCAAAAATAAATTTGTCTTTGCTTTCAATTAAAGAGCCTCTTCCTAAATTTAAAATATTTCTTATTTCAGAGAAAGAGAAGAGCGTATTTTTTACTATTTAAAATTAATCTATGGATTTAAAAAGAATTTCAAAAATACTAAATGAACTATAAAAACCAAATTCGTTACTTCTTGATGAATTTTTAAAAAGTTTATTTTATTTAATCAATTCTGTATATGTCATACTATTTAAAGTATTAACTTAAACTGCTTATAACTATATTAATTTGGAAATTAATATAGTTAACTCCTTTTAATTTAACTCTATTATTAATAGTTCATATCAGTAGCTATGTAACTGTTGTATTAATGTGAATCTCACAACATGTATATATATATATTCTTTGTCAGAACTCATTTATGTTTTGTTTTAAATTTATTTAACCTTTTATTTATATATATATATATATATATTTAAAATCATATGTCGTTGTTGTTGTCGTGTATGACAAAGTGCAGGGGTTTTAATAAAAAAAAACATAAGGACACAGTTAGATATTGCCAAAGGAATAAATCATATTTCTTTATTATATATATATATCATATATATAATAGATATATAACTTCACTGTAAACATTATCCAAAACAATTAATGAATATTTCAAAAACTATAGGGATTTCCCTAAATGTGTGTGGTGAAAAGTAAACATATGCGATTATGTCAGAATGTGTCTAGATATAGCAGAGCCACCAAGAGTGAGTGAATATTAACGTCACACTGTTCAGCTACACGACGGCTTTTGGCGACGGACCACGTAATTTTGAACCATGGTCAAGTGAAGTGGACGACACCTGAGCTGGGACCTCCCTCTCCTAACTACCACACCACACCAACGGGAGGACGTTTGAGCTCTCGACAAATTTAACGTGCATCGCTCCCCCACACGGCGGGTCTTTAGTGGTACTGGGCTTGGACTAGTGACAAGGCCAGCCACGATCCGATACCTTGACTACTCGGCTACCCCGGCCACAGCAGAGCCACCAAACAGGGACACGAGGGACGGTAGGAAGTGTACACCGAATACGATGTTTAACAATGAAACCTGTTAGTGGTAGAGGAAATTAACTGAAAGTACAGTCGTGCCATATAAAGATGCGTTCATATCAAAACAACGTGCGGAAGTACGGGTTCTGAATGCAGGAGGTGAGTTGAATACGATGAACACTGGAAGTATATGGAGCGCACTGTTTAGGTAGAACGTCTCAGAACAATTGGTGTAAAAGTTTTGTAGAAAAGGTAACAAACGACATTGGATCTCCATGGCAATTTCCGCTCACACGTCTCCGGTGAAATCAAGACAACTTTAAAAAAACCTTTAGGAAATTTTAGAACACCCACTATACACAGTCCGTATTTGTCCTTCTGTAACTTTTAGGACTTTAGTTCAATTAAGACAGTATTACGTTGTAAAAGGCCCGAGCATCTCTCGCGGGAACTTAGATGTGTGTGTGTGGGGGGGAAAAACACTCAACTTGATCCAAAAGAATCTATTTATTTCCACACAAAGAACAGACACAATTTCAACTAATAATAGTAAGAGAATGTATCAATGTTAACCGTGAAAGTGGAACAATGACAGTAAAACACTAACGATTAGGAGACTATCAAACTCGATCATTATCTTAATAAATGATCAAGCCTATCATCCGATCTAATCTAATATCAAATCATTCCTGGCGAACAATCGTCACTTTAAAGTTCCCTCCTAATAAGAATCAACTCACTATAATTATATACCTTCAGTTAAGGACCAGTGGTCGAGTGGTGGCGTATCGCACTTCCACACCACAGGTCCGGGTTTTATTCCTGGTCTGGGCAAGGTGGACAACCTTTCATCCCCACTGCAGTGGGTCGATAAATGAATACCAAGCTTGCTTTTGGGACTTAAACACTGGGGGTCTTGCTTCAGACTGACCATCTGATCGGGATATCTGCTCATGCATCTCGGCCCCCAGTGGTCACGAATACTGAGGGATGGGCACAGTAGGCCCTGGCCCTCAAGGGATGTTGCGCCACTGAGTTTCAGTTTATACCTTCAGTAGCAATCTCACCTGGCTCGAGTATATCTCCTCTCTAGCCAGAAAATTTCGCCTATTTATAATAAGCTAATTTAAATATCACGATTCTCTTCTTCCGAAGGGTTGGGTGTGAATAACACGAATTGATAGCCCAAGGATTTCCCAAGAGGATTAGTTGAAAAAACGCGTGTAGATCCGTCACAAGGCTTCTTTGGACGATGAAGTGAAGAAAGCTGGGTGGGATTTCCTCAAGAATCAACCACGTTCTTTGTAGAGTGAGGAGTGAAGATATAGACCTGCTGTCGAAACGATGAGACCTGTGTTACAGCCCCCATAATGATTTTTGATTTCCAATAAAACCATTCTTTTTATTGAACTTTCCATTTTTCATTTGGGCAACTTTTATATTTTATTACATCACTTCACATCCAATATTTTTTTAAAAAATCCCCAAGAAGCTTTAGCTGTGTTTATTCTATCGTTTCATTGTCTATTTGATTTCTTTTTGTTTTTGACCATGCCATTACATTCTCGTTTGATCAATAGATTTGTTAAAATGCTTCGATTTTGTTCAGTAAAAAATATATCTTCTTGTAACAAACTTTTCGGATATTTTCAAAAAGCCACTCTTATTTCTACGTTGCTATGACTAAACCTTGAAAAGTCTCTTTTAAGCAATACTTATCTCTTTCTATTTTATTGTTTCCACAACATTTCTTTGAAATTGAACTTGGATTGTCAGTAATATTCAATAAAATGATTCCACAGTACGACGTAAATCAAAATACAATTTTGAATTTCTATCGAATTTTGTTTCAGTCCTTCACTTTTACAGGCCTTTCAGCGATCTTTTAAAGTGTACTTAAACAAGGCTTTTAAACATTTTTCAAATCACTGGCCTTAGATTATTAATTTTTGTTTATAGTCTCTATATTTTAAAAGGAATAGAGCAATACCTTACAGATTAAACATTTACATGAATAATTTTCACGTATTGAAAAAAATCTATATTTTTATTGTTTATTTTTATAGTTTTAATCAAAAAGGATAAAATATAAAGATTAGACAAATTATTTAAATATAGATATATATCATTTAGGAATGCATTTAAACTAAATTTTAAAGGTTTATAATTTGCATTTCCATTCAAAGAAATCGAGTAAAATTCATTAATCAGCATATATTTGACAACAGTTTATACACCAAAATACTATACTAGTCTTTAGAATCGGCAGGAACCGATGATATTGCTGAGCAGAATTTATCAAAACTGGGGGCTGTTTTCCCACAGTAAGATACATACACAACGTCCCATTGCTGAATTCTAAAAATTTCATTAGAAAGTAAAAATGATATTTCCTATTTCTACGAAAAAAGGTTGATTAACTGTAGGAAATTGCGGTAAACACTTTACTGACACACAGTGGCGCACACAGGAATTTTTCAAGGAGGGAAGCGGCGAAGTCCACCATTCATGTATCTTCTCTAATATACCAACATATTCTTCTGATTTTGTCGATTTTCGGAACAAAAAACAGTAAAAAATTAATTATTGAATAAATAATCAGCATAAATTAATACATTTAATTATTAATCACAAATAAATTAAATTTTACGTACTTTATACGTAGGATTATAATCAATCGAAAAAAAATCAAGGTTTTTGGGAGAGAGGGGGTCCGGACCCTGGAAGGTATGCGCCTCTTGCTGAAGCATATTGATTGAATATCCCTGTACTCTTGAAAAATGATCAATCTGTAAATTAAACCGACAAAATATTTCGATACACCTATTACAAATGCAATAGCAATGATAAAATAACTGTAGTTTCAAGAACTTTCGAAACAGTTTAGTGAGGAAGAACGCAAATTTAAATTGTGTAAATGAGCGTCCAAGTGTTAATGAATGTGGGACAGCAGTTATCTAATTTTTTCGGTGAGGTTATAAAAAATAAAAGAGTACATACTTATATTTTTTTATAAATCGTGTCCATACAAAATAAATTCCTTAAAGTAATTTGAACGCAGAAAAGCTTTTTATTTTTAATTGAAGCAATTTATCTCTATTTTTCCCTTGTAAATTCTCAATAATTAAATTCGCAAGTGACAGCTCGTAAATATTTTTGCTGATATATTATATTTTTATTTAAAAAAAAAGGAATCCAATAAAGGGGAATAGTTCCTCACGCAAACACACGAGTAGAAACCATCAATCAAAGCAAAAAAAGCTTACACAATAATTATACTATGGTGGTTAATAGCATTGCTTCCGTAATTATTTCCTCTGAATTTTTCGGGTCTAAATTTGTTCTTGTTCTCAAAACACACGCTTTACTTTCCTGTGGCACTCCTTTTCATTTAAAGAGTTAATTGAATCCCGATTCCCAAATATTTCCTTTCTAGTATTTGAAAAGCTCTTTTTCCCCATTGAATCCTTAAAAAGTGAAATCTAAGGAAGTATAATGTTTCCATACAATTTAAGGGGGAAAAAAAATTGCACATTTGTTAAAATGGCAAATATTTTATCGTGGTTTAAAAATTTTCAAAAAATGTAAAACATGATAAACACGTGTCTTTTTTTATATATTGTTTCAAATTTGCGAGCAGGGAAAGCAACCGACGACCCCAATTAATTGAATAATAAATGTATTGATGGACAAGGACGAAAAATTTCACACGAAGATAAATAGAAGTATATACACAAAGAAATATTAAATCGGACTATTTACAGTAAAGGAAAAACGCGCTTTTTCATAAATAAGCTTTACAGCTTTCCCAGGAATGGCTCTCCAGAACAGTTCCACTTGCAGGAATTCTGGCAGTAAAGTCACTCTGTCTTATCGCAGACAATGCACAAGAAAATTCTAAACCCTCGACTGACTGGAGCTTCGTATAAAAAAGTCCCAAAAAGACTTCATAGAAATTTCTAGAAGAGTCGATTCCCAGACTTCTCGATTGTTCCTAGGCGAATTTTCGCCAAACTTGTCGCCAAGAGAGATAAAGTCTCAATCTATAGCGCCTTCTCATATCTTCTGAGGTTGCCATAATGTTATTCAAATTCATGCTGAGAAGAGAAATTTCCTGAAAAACTCTACTTAAAAAGTTACTGCGGGGAAAAAAACACACGTGGCGTGTTTTCAATATTTACGTATGACACACGCAAAAGTACCTTCATTCACCAGTAAAGGTATAAGATATTTTTAAGTGCCCTGAAAAGTTTTTCCCCTTATAAGCATTTTTTGCTGAATTTTATTAAAATTTTTCTTATTTAATTTTATCAATTGTAAAATTTATAATAACCCTTTTTTTTTTTTTTGGTTACAAGTTGCAGTAAATGGTCGCAGACGCGAGTTTCATGGTCCATCAATTTTTCTGTCAAAACGCAAATTCACAAAACCTCCCTTCGCACCGAATATTAGGGGCTGCTGTAAGTGAAAATTATCCCTTTAAGTTTAATGAGATATAAAATTTTAGTTAAAAAAATCTGTACTTTTTAAAATTAATGAGTGATTTAAAATACAATTTTAGAAAACATTTTTTAAAAATAAGATACAAACAAAAACACTTCAAAAATCTTTAAAAAAATTCAACTGGTAACCGTGTAGCTACTCCAAATTACATAGCAGTCTGTATGAAATTTCTTTCGGAAAAATATGATGATATAAATTTATTAGGAAAAACAAACAACTAAAATTGCATCTCTTGTGGATCAGTTGAATGAGAAAATTTAAATTCTAAGGTCTTCCTCGTCTTTTTTATTGTTATTTAAAACCGAAAAAATCTATTGCCACTTTTGTATAGCTCTAGGATATTCACTAAAGACAAGTATTTTAAATTTCTAACAAAGCTTTCAATATACATTTCTTCCTCCCAATTATTTGTGCATAAAAAGTTGAATTGTTATTGACACATTTACGTATTTCACATTAAAAAAAAATTTTCTTTTATAATTTTCAACAATTTTTATACAATAAACGAAAGTAAATAAGCTATTATAAAAACAGGAGTCAAATAAAAAAGAAAAGACTTAGTGAAGATAAAGAATTTTTCCCAACAAGATTCATTCATGATACATTCCTGTGGTTCTTAAACTTCGATTGCCACAGTCTTCCCCCCTTTATGTATCAGACTGATATCGTGCCCCTCCCCAAGAGATTTTGAACACTTCCCCTGAATTTTTACACATACGAGCTGAAGGACTTAAAAATTTCTCAATAATCCTAAGATTGCCTCTGCTACTTCTACTACTTTTTAACACTTTTTTTTCCTTTAAGAAAAAAAGTAAACATATAATTAAAAATATAAAATACTATTTAATACCAACTGAATTAATATTCTTTTTATCGAAATGTATGTTCTAGTAGAGTTTTCTCTGGGTAAACTTAAGGTATCCACTACGTTCGGAACAGTGATTTTGCAAAAGCGTATAAATGGATATATTTCTGATATTTAGTGTCACTTAGATTAGAAAATGTATATAAAATTGTTTTAAGAATAATATTACAATAAAAATGATTTAAGTACACTATTTTGACAAAAATGAACATAGAATGACCTATTTTCAAAATATTTTCCTTTTGTGAAAAAATGCTTTTATTATAATAATATTTTGCCTGTATATAGCTAAGACGTCTGTACAGAGGCCCCAACTAGAATGTTTGAAATATATAACTTAGAAATGGGGTTTTATCCATGTCTTACGACAACAGAGGGAGAAATTTAAGGAAAAAGCCGATAATTATTTTAATGGTTTTGTAACCCCTGAAAATAATGTGAATTTTTTAAAAATCATAGTTGAGCCTCTGTAAAGAAGTCTGAGCTATATACAGGCAAAATATTATTATAATAGAAGCATTTTTCAAAAGGGAACATTTGGGAAAAATAAATTCTAAGTTAATTTTTTTCCCAAATATTGTATTTAAAAATCTTTTGTCGAAATGTCCTTAAAAAAAATTTTATACATGTATTCTAATCTAAGTGACATAAATATCATGAAAATATCCATTTATGCGTTTAAATCACGGTTCCAAGGAATGGATCCCTTTAAAGATATAGTCTAGAATGGCTCATCTTTAAATTTTTCCTCGATGTTTCTTAAGAGTCTGTGAAAGAGTGAAATAACATTAAATGAGAAACCTTCGTGGTGCCCTTAGAAAAACGCTGGGGACCCCCGTTGGTCAGCGAACCGCAGTTTAAGAACCACTGATATAGTCAATTTCCCATTAGTAATCCTGTCAATCATTACAAAATTTCTCTCTCTTTTCTCAGAAAGTTTGTATTTGATACAATTTATATATTTCTCGGATCGATCGTGAATCGAATTTATCTATTTTCATGGTATACAAACATATATTAGGATAGATCGAAATTTTTTCCCCATAATTCCAAAACCTACTTATGCCTAAAAAAATGTTTGTT
>BMAV01005088.1:0-13638 GCA_019973955.1 Trichonephila inaurata madagascariensis
TTATCAAAAATATGAAAAGGGGCGCAATTTTAGTGAAAAAAAAGAAACAAAGCAGTGGCCTGTTTTTGGGAAAAAAAAAAAATATACGTCGTTTAAAAAAAAAAAAATTACAATTTTCTCTTGAAGGGTTCAACAGTTTTTTAAAAATTTTTTTTCATTTTCTTAATAATTTTTAAAAAAAAATTTGCATAACTATGTATTGAATAGCATAGAAACGATACCGTGGGGGAAAATGAAGAAGCCGGTACTAATTACAAAGTCAGTGTGAAAGAGAGTGACGAAAGATTTTCGAAACATGATACTGATATAGTAATTAAAGGTTCATGTATGCATTTGAAAGTCTTTAATAGTGGCGAAGACAAAAATTATAAGCTTCTATTATTTCTCATTAAATTTTCTTTAAAACTTTTTAAGTATCGGTTATTAATAATAATCGGTTAAAAATAAAATCCTTATCATCCGATTTATTCAGTATCTAATGTACCTACCTCGACCACCTATAAGGCCTCGATCCGGCGAGGAATTCTATGATCTTGTCCATTGATGGTCGCCTGAGGTAACCGTTGCCAAACCACATCCACTTCTTTGCAAAGATCCTCTCCAGTTTGTGCTAGTGGCCCTTCCCATGAGATACCACAAGTGTTTGATGAGATTCAGATTTTGGAGTTTGCCGCCAGGGAAAGACGTCAAATCCTGTCAAGCTGTTATGAGTTCGCCATGCGACATGTGGCCTGGCATTTTCTTGCTGGAATACAATATTGGGGTGTGCACTGCAACAAGTGCAGAACTACAGGCTCCACAACTTGTGTGATGTAGTGGCCCGCTGTCAAACGGCCGTCAATGAGTTCCAGAGGATAGGGATCAACATTATGCCCAGTGTGGGGTTTGCCTCAACGAAATGAGTGTGGCGGTGGTATCTATATAAACTGTAACGGGCCCCCGTACCAAAAGTGTATTTTTTAAAATGGTTATGTTATGTGCTTAGGCAGGGGCCGAGTCGTAATCTCCTTCATTGTGACCCTGGCTGAACTTTGAAACAACGCAGCCTTCGCGAGGGGGTGCGCCATCTATCAGTCGCAAGAACACAAAAGCCGTCGACACGCATGGCCCCAAACTCATCAACCGTCAGGTCCCCTAACCCACCGCCGTCAGGCCACGCGCAACCTCAAGCTGTCAAAACACACTTGATGCCAGCAATAACTCACACCTCGCCATAAAAGGTATTTTTCGTTCCTTATCCCCGACTCCCCGGTAGGGGGTATGTCCCGGGGGGTTTCTATATAAGCCAGTAACGCTTCCTTAAAAAGGGGGATCTTTTTAGTATGGGGTTATGTTATGGGCTTGAACAAAGGTCCCGGTTCAAATATCCTTCATTGGTTTGTGTAGCGTTTTCCGAGGGAACATACCCGTCGATGACTGTCATCTCCCCGACAAAAATGAGATGAGTCAAAAGTTCCATTTTTGTATTGCCCTTTTTTTGATTTTGTCGTTTTTAGCTAAAAAAAAAGAAAAAACTAATTATTGAATAAATAATTAGCTTTTAAAAAAATTAAATATTAATAACAAATTTTATACATTTTTACATATACTTAGAATTAAATCAATCGGAAAAAAAATAATTTTGTTGCGAAATTCGTCCACTTTGGGGCGCATAGGTATTCCTGAATCCCTCATGTCTCTAACGTTGAATGATACTCTACTGTCCCCAACACGAATTTTTTTGGGCAGCGAAAATCAATTAAATGGAATTCGATAATAGGGCAGTTTGGCTTTTATAGTTTGAGTGCCTCGTTTCAAAGACATTTTTTTGCTTCTTCGAAAATGGCAAATGGTATCATATTTCACATGCGTTTAAAAGGAAAATGCGCCTTTTTTAGCCTGAATATAGTACCAGGGGTCAGATCCTGAGCGATTTTAAAACTTTTATCCCTCTTGCCTCATTCCCCCCGAAGTTTGTATGGGTTTTGTGTATTATTTCTTGGTGTTACAATTTCACTTTTGATGAGCGTATAAAAAAGACTCTTGAAAGCTTACCTTTATTGCTTAAAGCACAACTGTTTACAATAATACGTAAAAATCCTTTATTTTCGATGCCAGTATTTGCTTTTAAGTGAATAGAAAACATCACAGTCACTAGCCTTTATTGAGCTGATATAAGATTATGAGCGTTTCATCCTGTTTTCCGAATTTAAGAAAGTGAAAACTGTGTCCTGAATATATTCCTTCCTGAAGTAACGAATATATTCCTTATAAAATGGTGCTTTCTTTTAAATTTACCAGTCCTTTGAAACATACAATAGAATATGTTTGGAAAAATAGAATTTGGAATTGTATGTGAGGTAAAATATTTCTTTTTCTCCCGTCACGTAATAAACCTTGAAATAATATGAATTGAAAAAAAAATCTAAAATGTATATTCATGCGTGTAACGTATATTTCCAAAATCCCCTTATCCAGTTTATATTTTTATTTGGAAAAATTTAAATTTGTACGTTTCTTTTTTTTTCTTTTTATCAGGGTCACGAAATAATTGAGCTGTAAAGAATACAAATGCTCTGCCTCTTGTTGAAGCAATTTACAAAAGGTTATTAGAGTAGCTGATTTGATTTCTATAGAAAGGGAGCATTTTCTTTTTTTTTTTAAACCCCACAAAAAACTGAAGGGTTTTGGAAAAATAGAGTTTAATAAAACATTTGAAGTAAAATATACCATTTTCCCCCCGGTATAAAACCTTGAAATCCTGAAGGGAAAAAAACCAAAAAGCTTTGCGTGAAAAAAAAATGATTAAAACCCCTTTTTATTCAGGTTGCGTCAATCTTACTTATGAAATTTTAAATATTGTCTTAATTTTCATCTCTATTTGTTCTCAATCAGGGTCATGAAACAATTGCGCTTACCATTAAATGGGCTCTGTACGCTATTGGACTCCATCCAGATGTTCAAGCAAAACTTTACGAAGAAATAGAAAGAATATTCGGAAAGGACAGGAACCGACATGTCACAGAAAGTGATCTGAATGACCTCAAATATCTCGAGTGCGTACTAAAGGTAAGAACTTGAAATGCTTTGATCAATAATTTAAGGGGAAAAAAAGGTGTTTTTGTATAATGTTTGCATATAATACATGAAAATATAAAATCAAAATATCATTATTGTTGCATAAGTCTACAAAGCACTGAGAGACACAATTATTGCTTCCTGGTATCATGATTTGGGCAAAAATATCGTTGGGGGATATCATCTCAAGTCTTTTTTTCCGTTCAGGGCAGAAATTTTTTATCGGATGAAAACCTGGGCTTATGTTTTCATATCCAACCTGCCCCCGATGCCATGTATTTTGACGATAACACTGCAGCTCACGTTGTCAACCAATATGTGGAACGTGAAACACTGCTTCGAAAAGAATGCTTAGCAAGTCCAACCGACTTGAATCCAACAGGATAAACGTATCGGTGACTTTCTCTAGAGCCATCATCTGGTCGTGACAAACGCCTTCTTGGAAAAAAGGGGGATCGTAAAAAATTGGATTGACGATCGGGGTTACAGGTTTTAAAATCTTTGCTGTGAACCTGCATTCCATTAAAGGTATCAGTAAATATAAAACCCCCTTTTACTGATAAAAATTTTAAAAAACCCAAAAATTTTTTTTCTAAAGAAGTTAGAACATTATGGTTTGTACCGGTCCCTTCTCAAATTTTCAAAATATTTGCCCCCCTGCTTTTCAGTCAAAATTTTCCCACGCCCCCCCTCGTACAAAATAATGCTTGAATGCAATAATGATGTACAGTAAACCCCCTCCTTAACGCGGTACCCCCAAAAGCGGTTTCTATAAACGCGGGCTGAAATTCGACAGCCCTATAAACGCGGTAATTTTACAGGGGCGGTTTCCGTTCAACAACGTTACTTTGATACTTTTATCGTGCGATAATGTGGTTGCCATGGGTTTTTGGGGGGCCCTTTTTGTTTTTTTTGCCGCGGGGTCTCGCTCGGGAAAAAATAAAACATTGTTAAAAATTTTTTTGTAATGAACGCTTAAAATGGGGAAATAATTTTTCATTTTTGGGGAAAACCGCATTCCACCAGGAAAAAGGTTGAGGCGTTAATCAGAGACTTCTCTCGGGGGAAAAAAAAGTCTCCCGATTCTGAAACCTTAAAACCCTTTCTGCCTTGGTGTGAAAACCCCCTTCAAATTTAAAATTACTTTTGTTGTATTTATATTTTATGGGTTAAAAACTTTTCCACCACCTCTTCCCTTCGAAATCTAGTTTTTATTATGAAATAAAAAAAAAAGTGATTATACACTACGAAATAAAATTAAAAAACGGAGCGTACACTGATGCATTGGGGAGACAAAAAAAAAAGATTAAGGAATCCGGGGAAAAAAAGGTTTTTATTGGTCTCCATATAACGCGGGACAATAAGGATTTGTCAAATTTTGGGAGTTTCTTATAGCGGGTTTAAAAACGGGGTACGCACTCCCGCGTTATAGGAGGGTTGATTCCTTTTTTGACGCTGCATATGCGACTTTAATTGTAAACCGTACAAGTTATCAAGATAAGTATTAAACATTGTATGCGACTAGCCCATGGGATTCACTAGTAATTACTAAACATGTTTTTAATTTAGTATTGATAAATTAATTATCAAATACCTTGTGCAGTACCGACGCTTTTGTAAATATTTTAAATCGGTGTGAATGTGTATTTTTTATTATGCCAGAATGTATTTTGTTTTGCTTCCTTTCAGTAAATTTTGATAATTATTTTAAATATTTTATTTCCAACATGTTCGCGCCCCCTCACGTAGGGTTATCACGCCCCCTAGGGGGATGCATCCCACAGTTTTAGAAACGCTGGATTAACAAAAACTTTAGTCCTACTCTTTGTTATGTTTTTTTCTGGAATGAATTCCAATGGATTTTCTTTAATTTTAATAAAATAATTAAAGATGAAACTATTTTTCAAGCACGCACAGAACTTTTTTATATTTCTCCAAATGCTGCCAAGTTAAGCTCAAATGGAATAATGTAAAACTTCTTTAAAAATTCATTACATTTTGTAGTTTAAAATTTTTTTTTATTTTTTTGCCTTTTTTAAATATAAAACTATCTTTTGCAAAAGGATTTTTTCCATTTCGGCAACGCATGCAATGAAAAGAATTGCTAAAATCAACAAATGCCAATGATATATAATTCTGGTAAACCTACCACACAGAGTTCACGAGTTTGAGTGCTTATGGCGCGTGTGCGGAAAGACAACTTTTCTTGTTTTTCTAACTCTATTCCTTGCTTATGTGAAACTCATTGTGTTGGTCGTTAAAAATGTATTAACATAGATACTGCAAGCCATTACTAAAAGAAAAATCAAACAAAATACTAACAATGACTCTACAAATTGTTGAAATGTTCCTGCCAGTGCTGTTTTTCTTTTTTAATGCTGTTTTTCTTACAGAGAGAATGTAAATAATGAAGATTAGAAATCCGTTGCATTACTTTAAATTCTAAGAAAGTATTTATTGTTTTTTATATAAAATAATGAATACGAGCTTAGCTTTTTATAATACAATCACAACTGAAAATGATTCTTAAAAAATGATTTACTGAAACAACTTCAAAATATTAGGAAATGCTGAAATGTTTTTATCAGACAGTATCGTTTTCTTTTTAAATATTTTTTATACAGCAAAGTAAACAAAACTTCTAAGCTTCTTTTTCTCAATAGTTAATTTTTTATAGTTACATATTCTTAATCGTATATCAAACATCCAGAAATAAGCAGTCGTTTCACAAGCTAACGGTAGAAAGTTTTTGATTTATTATTTAACGAAAATGTATATAAATTAATAGTTTTAAAAAAATAAAGCAGCATTATGATTTCTATTATTTATTACTTAATTATTTACTAATAAAATCACTCATATTCTGTTTTCTGGGGGGGGGGAGAGTTTTATATCCGAAATGTCGGTGCAACGCCGGGCGAAAAGAAGGGATAAGAAACTTGTCTGGCAATGAAGAGAAGTAGGAAGAAATTTCAGAAAAGGGAATTTTAATGATCCAAATATTGGAGTCCTCATATCGTACGTAAGTACACCCCCATCCGCAGAAGTGTTGTCATCAAAAGGGAATAGAAATGTGGGATGAAGTTATGCCCCTCGGGGAAAACCCGTGCAATGCCGGGCTAAGCAGAGGGGGGAAAAGAAGGGGAAGAAATTTTGAAGAAAAAGAACTTTAATGACAATAATATAGAAATCCTACATACCCCAGGAAGTGCTGAAACCGAGAGGGGAAGGAGAATTTCCCCGGGCAAAAAGTTACACACTCAAAAAAGCCCTGTTATGCCGGCCAATGCAGCTAGTATGAAAGCTAATTCTTTTATTCATTTATTATTTTGAGCGGCCTTGCCTGTTCTTCTGTTCAACAATCCGTGAAGCTTTCATTGCGTTTCAATAAATTCCATTCCTTTTATTACTACTTTTCTGTTTGTTGTTTATTGATTGAGACGGAGAGTATTTTATTTTATTACAGGAGACTCAAAGACTTTTTCCTCCTGTGCCGTTAATTGGAAGACGTCTTCTACAAGACACGAATATATGTAAGTAAACTCTATTTATTCATGTTTGAACGTTTGAATTGGACTTTAACCTAGACATTCTTTGTTAAATCACTATCAATGGCTCAACACAAACCATTTAACATTAAATACTTAGTGGATATGTGTGAATGAAAATCCGGAAAAATTTATTGATCGGTTTTTTTTTGGGAAAGCATTTTTTCCCCCAAAAATAAAGCAAAAGATATTCAACTTATTAAGAAAAAACAAAAAAAAGTTTTTTTATGCCGAGTGGATTCAAAAGTTCTCGGACTGAGTCTATAGCTAATAATAACAAGATATCCGACTACATTCGAAACTGTGATTTTAAAAAAGTGCATAAATAGATAATTTTGATGATATATAGTGCCTCTTAGATTAGAATACATGTATAAAATTGTTTTAAGGACATTTTGCCAAAAAAAATTTATTTAAATACAATATTTTGGCAAAAGTAAAATAACCTTTTTTAAATGTTCTCCTTTTATAAAAAAGCTTCTAAAATAAAATATTTTTTGGGATTATATAAAGTAAAGACTTTTCAGAGAGTCTGAACTATTTTTTTTAAACAATCACTTTTTTTCGAGTTACCACCAATTGAAATAATTATCGGGTTTTTTCTTAAAAATTTTCCCCCCTGTTGCAAAACATGGATAAACCCACTTCTGTTTTATATTTAAAAATTTAGTTGAGCCCTGCACGAGGTCTGAGCTTTATACAGGCAAAAAATTTTATAATGAAACTTTTCACAAAAGGGAAAAATTTTTAAAATGGGTATTTATGTTCATTTTTCAAAATAGTGTACTTCAAAATTTTTTTTGTAATACTATTCTCTAAACAATTTTATATACATTTTCTAATCTAAGTGACACTAAATATCATAAATATAATCCCGTTATACCTTTTCAAAATCTGGTTCCGAACGTAGTCGGTTACCTTAAGTTTGAAACATATCCTTCTTCGAAATAAGACCCTTCTGCATTAGCACCTTTTTTGTTTTAAAAATTTATCGAAACATTTCTGTAACCCTTTTAGCCATGCACTTTGATTGAGCCTGCGGTGATTTTAACTTTCTGCAGATTAAATTGATGACTTGCAAGTGATCCAGCTAAAGTTTCCCCAAATTTTTCAGGGGCGTCGGGGGTTAGAAGGATGGGGAAAAACAGGTTTCCATTTTACCTCTTTGTTGTTTGAAGATAATCTTGCGTCCCACCCCAAAAAACAATTTTTTCAACAGTGGGGGGAAGTCTCGGGCCATCAAAGTGATCACGTCTTTGACCTTTCCTACCTCTCTGAAATGTCTATGCACCAAAAACCTTGCGTTCCGAAAATTTCACCCCTTTAAATAGTTCAAATTGTAAGGGGCCCTTTTAGCACTCTTTTAACCAAAACCAAAATTGGGTCATCCTCTGCCAACAAACGCAATTTCTTTTTTCGTTGGTATAAACCACTACAAAAAAACGATGCTCTGGCAAGCCACCGACCCCGCGGGGTCTGGGGCAAACTTTTTTAAAAGGGGAAAATACAGTGACACAGAAATGTTGTTGTATCGCCTATCCCAAAAAAAACATACGGGGTCAGTCCCCTCAGTTAATCCCACCTCGTATAATTGTGTTAGATTTTTTTACAAAACAATTGGATACCCCCGGGGGGCCATCCTTCATCTACGCGACCTATATTTGTGGGAGGAAATGATTGATCACTCAAATTAGCCATAATAAACCCAATTTATTATTATCTAAATTTATTGAACAAACTATAGGAAGGCAATCAGGAGTGAAGGTATTTCTAAATTCGGCAATGCCTAAACCAACCTTATCTTTTAGAAGTTACATGTGAATCTTTATCTGCCTTAAATGCTTTTAACTGCTAAAGGTTTATAATTACCTTCTTTTAATGTCTTACCCACTACGACGTTCAGCAACTCAGCTTCCTTCCTCCTTCTTCCCCGCCATTAAAAAACCCTTTCCCACTATATATCCAAACCCTTTTAAGGAATATCAGGGTTTTTCTTATTGAGAAGATTGGCTATGAACCAATTTTCTGGCCTCAAAAAATTTTTGAGGATTAAATAAAAAAACCGAAAAACCCCGTCCCCCAATTTTAAGATTTTTTTTATACTTTTTTGTACTACAAATTAAATTTTTTTCTTCCGGTGGGTTCCCACAGCCCCAAAAAGGGTTTTAAAAATTGTATTATTCTCATCGAGCTGTTGCAAAAAGGAAAAGGTTATTCTCCGACCCGGGAAAAGGGGTTTGCCCCCGACAGTTTTTTAAAAAACTCGGTCAGATAGGTTTTAATATACCTTTTTCTACGGGGCCCGGGAATTCCCCAAGGTGGTGAGATATTGACAATCAAAAAATTAATATCTTATTCTTTTTGTTTCTTTTAAAATTTCACAATTTGTTTCCAAAGACTTGCTTATAAATTTAATTACAGTTTATTTAGGTTTTTTTTTGTTTAAAAGGGTTTTTAGTATTTTTGGGTTTTTAAAAAAATGTTTAATTTTATTAATAGGGAGTATCGGGAAATTTAAACCCCTTTAAAGATGTTTTTTTGTTTTGAAATTTAAAAAATCGTTTTTTATAGGAATGTGTAGTCTTAGGTTCCGAAAAAATAAACAAGTAATATAAAGAAAACTTTTTAAAGAACCTACTAGTCCAAAAAAAGAAAAAAATTTTTTTTTTAGTTCATTTTTTTAAAAAGTTACTGTTTAAAAAAAATTCATATACATATGGGGAGAATCCCCAATATTTGGGGCAAAAAAGAAAGTGGGGAAATTTTCCCTTTCATTTTTTATAATTTGGGGGTTGGATAATCAATGTATACTGTCACCATCTGTTGCCTTTATTCGGAACAAATTTAATTTTTTCTCCCACATAAAACTGAATTTTTAATTAAATTAAATTAATGAATTAATATTTGAAAAAATTGTATTAACATCAAGTGTCATCCACTACTAGTGAAAAAAGAGGAATTTGAACTCTAGTGGATGAATAAAAAGTATTTTATTAACGATTAAAAATTTGACCAAGATATATATATATATAAATAAATATATATAGGGAGAGTGTGTGAACTAATAGTAGGAATTAAATAGATAAAACCAGGTAATAATATTAAGAATTTATTTTGAAAAAAGTTGTATTTAGACTTTCGGCAACATACATGATTTCTGAAAAATCTGGCCTTTACAAGTATATATAATAAAATTTTCAAATGCAACATCAAACATTGACAGATTACTTGACAACAGAATAATTTTTTTCAATAAAATAAATCCCTGCTTTATAGGAAACATGAAAATAAAAAGATATATCGAAAGAAATTATCTCGTGGAACTCGAGATAGTAAACAATAGGATATTCTCAATCTAGTAGGAAGTATAGGAAAATAATATTTCTCCACGTGACCTAGATATTTGTAGGGCTAAAAGATTGACCACTCAAACCTTCCATAATAAATCTAGTTTATTATTATCTCAATTTATATTAAGCAATGCAACACAAGTCTTGGAGGAAAATGATCAGGAGTGATATGAAGTAAATAACAATTCTTAGTAAATTGCACATTAAAATCCTACTCACTATCTTTATGATAAATTAACCACCGAATCTATATCTATAGCCGATTCCTTAACTAACTCGAGTTCGCGCTATTATTAAAGGCTAATATATTCTATCGCTTACTGATATTCCACGGCGAACACCTACCAATCTTTATACCTTCTATATATTACTGTAATCCAACTTGATCCGGCTACTAGGCAACCTTCTGGCTTCAAATCGACTTCTATATGGCTCCTATAATACTCTACGGCCTTCAGCGACCTCTCTAAGACCTCTTTCAGACTCTTTAAGACTTCCTAAGACTCACTAAGACTTTTAAGACTTACACGCGAATGCTAAAGCTCCAATATATATACTTATTCTTAATCTGCATATCGCATTTTCTTCTTGGGTTGGTTGGAATGAAATGCCATTCTGGCCTCAAAGATTCCCCAAGAGGATTTTAGTGAAAAGCGCGATAAAGCCTCGTCACAGCCGCCTGCATGCTTAGTTCTTAAGGCTAAGAGTTAGCTATTGTATTACTGTGGATAACTTATTTCTGAACTACTCTATCTGGCTGTCTTTCTACTTTTGTTTTACTTATTTAGAATTATAGCCAGTGGCGTAACGTACACATCCGGAGCCCCCACACTGCGGGAGGCCCAGGGATTCTAAGAGGCACAAAGCCGGACTGATTCCAAGTACATATTTGGCCTTGGGACCTAAATCTGACTTTGCAGGGAGCCCCGAATATTCTCCGTTACGCCACTGATTAGTGCCATTTAGCATGTATATATATTATATATTAAAATATTCTTTGATCTAAATTCCTTTATTTCGAGTTCAGTTTTCTTCTTGTTGAATATTTGTATCTTGTTTTTTTACACCGACAAAAACGTAATTGCTTGAAATGAAAAATTATTGAAATTAAAACTAAATTTTCTTGCGTTGTTTCTTTTTGAATTGATATTGTTATATTGCTTAATAAGCTATTCAAATTTTAAATTTCAATAATCACTTACAATGCATTAGGATACGAAAACGAAACAAAGTAATTGTTCCTCATGGGAAGTGTAGAGAGGAATATATGTATTCACCGAATTAGAACTTCCATAAATAAGAATTTTAGAATGCAAAATATTCTGATTATGTAAGTGAGTGCATATTAACGTCGCACTGTTCAGCAACATGAGGGCTTTTCTGATTAGATTTAAAATGGATGACAGTTAGCTTTAAAAAAATTATAATCAACACGCTTGTAACATATTACAAGGAAATAAATATAATATTTCCATTAATAGTGATTATATTTTTAAACGAATTTAAAGAAAATTTTAAAGACAATGCATAAAGGAGCATTTGATGAATAATCCTTAAGGAATATTTAAAACGTAATCTTTTTTTGCGGATAAAAATTAATTTATTTTAATAATTAGTGATTTGGTTTCATATGATTCATTTATTGCATTTTTTTTCAGGTCAAAAATTCTCTATGATGGAAATGAAAACCATCGTCTCTTTTATTCTTAGAAACTATACCATAGAATCCTTAGATTCAAGAGATAAAGTTTTTTTCCCCTGTGCTTTTTACTTCCATCCATACCTATTAGAATCAGATTCAGGACAAGATGAACCCACAGAATAAAGTTTTCGAAATGAACTTTTAAGGAAACTAATAGTTTTCAAATCATTATATGTACTTTCCCGATGAACACTTAAACCAAAAAATGAAAAAAAAAAAAAATTGTGTAAAAAAAAATAAAAAATACGTATTTATAATGGTGATTAACTAAATTTGATTGAATAACAATAAGTTATTGACATGTGATCACAAAAAACTTCAATACTAGCTTGTGTTATGTTTTTTCTGGAATGACTAAAAATTATTTTAATTCTTTGAAGTAGTTTTTTTAGCTTCTTATATATATTGTATATCATAATAATTCAGCATGAAGTGCTACCATGAAGATTGTTTATAAGTGTTCACGTTTCTAAAAATTTAGTGACTAATAACAATACGTCATTTTTTTGAGTTAAGTTATGTGTTTCAATATGATATTTTGAATCAATTAACCCTTCAGTGGAATGTATTCTGAATTTCAAAAATCAATATGTTTGTCAATATTTATCAGACATATATTGTTGCTTATGCGCTTTATGTTTTTAAGCTTAATATTTTTTTACAAAGTTACTGTAGCTTGATAGTTTATTCCAAGGATTTGCTGAAAATTATATGTAAAGGAACTTAAATATAATATTATATTTTTTTGCGTCTATAAGTTACAGATATGTCCTTAAAGTTACTGAAAAGGAAACTGAATCTACTATTTTAAATTTTGTGTGAATCTTAACTGTTTGAAATGTTTCTTTTAAAAAATATTTTTTGTTTTACTTAGTAATGTATCGTATTTGACATAATTCATCTTTAAAAGGAAATAAACTTACAGCCTTTTTTGTTGTGAAAACCCCAAAGATTTTAGAAGGGTTTTTTTACAGTCGGGGATATGATTTTTGGCTGCAAGTTTAAACTTCACCCGTCAAACACACTTGATTTGTTTTCCCGCACAAATTATTTTGTCACTGAAAATCCCCCTTTTCTAGTCGGTAACATTCCAGGATCGGTATTATTTCTGGGGAAAAGGTTTTTCCTCATTTTCTGAGTTAGAAATTGCTTTTTCTTCGGTCTTGATGCTAACGGTTAACTTCCTGAACCCTTTTCTGGACAGTTGAGATACTCACTTTAACACCATAATTCAATTAACCCCTTCGAAGGTCTGTGCTTGTCTTACTTTGATTTATTTTGCTTTTTCTTGATAGAATTTTATCAATTCCTGGAGTAATTTTCCTATTGAGACCGCCTTTTCCTTTTCTTTTTGGTGACGATGATCAGGAATCTTGAAACATTCCTAAAATTCTTGAAACATTTGATTTTGCCATACCAACTACCATATCTATATTCCTCACAGTCATCGAAGTGTGTTCATTAAAAGGGATTATTTTAGAACGCTTCCTCTCTCGGAGTAATATCCATCTCTGAAAAAACAAAATTAACGAGTGTTACGTAGAACGCAAAAAAAAGAAACACCATACCATACGGGAAAAGGTAAAAAAATAAAACCAATTTTTAATTTTTTAAAACCAAAAACGAATAAATTTAAATCAAGATTGATTTTGCAATTTTGGGAGATATGGTTTTTACATAACTGGAAGTATACCAGCTCAAACAAAAACAAAAAAATGTGTGTCCCAATAAATTTGAACAGTATAGTATATGTACATATATACTAATAAATAATGTTTCATAATATATATTGTATGTAATTTTCGTTACTGTTTTTTCATTCAAACACTTATTGCCATTTGCACCAAACACTTTAGAAATTTTAACCTTTCTAAAAATTTTTAAATTATCAAACCACACCCATTTCCCTCCCCGTTAAGCCAGTTGAATTTTAAAGATGTTTAGTTTTAAAAGTACCCAGTTAAAAATTTTTGAGCTTAGC